>JAOBSW010000443.1:0-124517 GCA_026214975.1 Gentiana macrophylla
TGGAAATACAAGGGTATAAATAGGGGTTCATACATTTTTCATTTTGTCCACACTAAAAATTACACTTTTAAAATACCGTAAACACCCTTTAACATTTATCGTCTATTTATTTAATTAAAACATAACCCATTAAAATATCGGGTCACACAAAATTGTAAAAAGACTTTTATACACTTTACGGAGATACGAGATATCATATATTCAATCCTCCGTCTAAAACCAACCATGTTCACCCACGGATAGACGATAGATTTTATGGTGCAACGGTTGTAGGAATGTTGTATCAAATGACATACATAGAGTCTTTCATTTTTACTCTCTCTCGCATAATACATTTTTGTCGTGTGTGAGAGGTTAGAAATAAATGGTTGTAATGTAAGTCACTTGATACAATCTGCATACAACAGTTGTATTATAAAATTTTATCGGATAGACAGCCCTAAGGGTTTTAGCTCCCATGGTGATCTGAGAGTAACTAAACGTGTAATATCTGGAACTTGGAATGCTATTAACCAACTCCAAGTAATACACTTTTATCGTGTACCGAGTAACAATTGAATTGCTATCCAAAAATAAAAAAGGGGTGCTTTTGTTAAAAACAAGATATGTGTACTTTACCATAAAGCAAAGATGCATACAAAACTAGTAATATCTGGAACTTGGAATGCTATTAACCAACCCCATACTTAGGAAACTTCATAATACTGATGCAAACTTGCAGAGCTTCGAAACATGAAATTAGTTTATTAAATTAAAGGTTTTTTTTTTTTTTTTTTTTTTTTTTTTTTTTTTTTGGAAGCAATCTTCTTTGCATATTACAGTTAAACCTCGATCGGGGGCGGCCTCCCCTAAGGCCCGAGACAGTCTTAAGCCCGGTCTGTCGGGGCGGCACCCAGATACGTGTTTATTAAAGAAAAAAAAATCGTGTAGATTTAATCCGATCCAACCTAAAAAAATATGTTAATTTTTTTTTTTTTTTTGTAGAGGCCCAAATTTGTTTTTATTCTAATTGATAAAGCGCAATAAAAAATTTTACTTGACCCAAAAAAATAGATATATACAAACAAGTTTTATTAATTTTTTGCATATACGGATGTTAAAAATGCGATAAGTGTTGGAAAAAATGTAAGTACTTAGGATTTGTGACAGAGAATTAGAAACTCCAAGGCACGTTAATAACGTTGTCTTTTAAGAGATGTTTTGTCAACACGATTTGTCACTAAGGGATCAAATGAAAATCTCTTCGAGGATCTGATAGGGGTGTTTGATTCAAGCATTGAGCATTTGAATCAAACCCGAAAACACTCAAAGTTTTTCTAATGATGTTGTCAAATTTATAGATTTTCGTCTTCATACTTATGTCTTTTATAGGTTGCAATCTGCATAAACGAATGAATGTACTCTTGCATGCGGATGAAAGCACGCAACCCTTACACAAAATGGTAAGTACATATCGGTTCGAAAATACGTGTATCGAAAATGCATATCCTTCATGAATCGATGCATGCATTGATTTAGGTTTGGGCGTTGCCCCGACCCCTGAGTTAGCGTTTGCCCCTCGACCCACCGCGACCGACGCGCGGTCGAACCCGTTCTTTGCGATAACATTAATTAAATGCTGACGGCAATGTGAAGAACGATAACCAAAATATTTATTTATGAAAAATATCTAACAATAACTATGTTTAAAAAAAAAAGCGATTTATTAAAAAAGCGATTTGGAAGAGCAGTGCTTGCGCCTAATACTGGCGGCGCACGCAGCGCTCGATAAATGAATAACGCCGTCGAATGAATAATTTTCTTGGTCCGACTTGGCAAAAGGGCTTAAAATAATGTTCGATAAATAAATAACCTCACTAAACGAATCATTTTTTTGAATCCGAAATGTATTCATTTATCGGCGTTTAATCTATCTCATCATTTTCTTACAATGGGTTTATTAACGCATGATTGTTTATGTCGGTGCACAAAGTTTTACAACTGTATTGTTTCTATAACTTGTACATTGTCGAAAACGTAAAAGGATGGATTCCTTTTTTTTTTTTTTAACAAAACATGAAATAAAATGCTTTGATGGAACTTAATTTTCTTTACCTTTCTTTTGCATGGACTTCGAACTTTTTTTTTTTTATTTTTATTTTTAGAAACGAGCTTTATTATTGTGGGCAAAAAGTGGGAGTTCACAGAGTATACAAACGAAAAATCAAACAAAGCAAACGACTAATCAAATTAAAGTGATACAGGGTTTAGCTCGGGTTTCAACATTGGTCTTCATAAGAGCTGATTGGTGGGTGTTTATCTTTGGCTCCATGATAGAGTTTGTTCCGCCAAATCCATACGCAGGAGGCCATTTCCCTAAATTGATAGGCCCATTCCTTGTTGTTGCGTCCTCGAACATCGATGTTTCTCTCGAACCCAATCGACTTCCACAAGTACATGAAAAGAACTCGTCCCAAAGATGTGCTGGGAGGGCACTCTTCCACGACTTCTCTTCGCCGGTGACAATCTCTTAAGGCATGTGAAGCGGTTTCCTCATCATTCTTACAGAGTGGCGGAGTAGTGATCGCACTCACATGTCGTTTAAAGAGCAATGACATAGTGGGGAGGGCCTTGTGGGCAGTTTGCCATAGTAAGAAATTACCTCTAGCTGGTCCTTTGAGTGACCAAATATCTTTCCAAATCTGAGCCGCAGGTGCATTGAGATCCTTCATGAGGTAGTTGTACCCATCGGAGACAGAATATTTTCCGCTATTGTTGCCATACCACACAACATTGTCACCTTCCACCCTAAACCCATCTTTCAGCTGGTCCGCCGCATACCAAATACTCTTCCAGGTGAAAGAACTGGTCGGCCTAGGTCTCAAGAAAGGGTTCCCGTATTTGTGTACCATGACTTTAACCCAGAGAGCTTGGTCATCAGTCAGCATTTGCCACACCAATTTCCCAAGGAAAGCTGTATTCATATGATGCAAATTTTTAAATCCCAAGCCCCACTTTCCTTAGATTGGCGAGTTTGTCGAGGCAATAAAATGCATCTTTCTCTCCGTCTCTTCTTCCCCAAAAGAATTTTCTGCACATCCTCTCCATATCAAGTAGAGTAGATTTCGGTATTTTCATAGTTTGCATAGCATAAAAAGGGTGTGTCCCCAGGGAACTCTTCAGAAGTATCATTCTGCCAGCTCTCGATAAGCATTTTATTTTCCAACTAGCAAGTTTCCTCCCCATCTTGTCCATAATATAACTAAAGGTGTTTTTAGTTACCCGTGAGTGAAGCAGAGGTGCTCCAAGGTATTGTCCTAGTTGGGCGAGTGTTGCATCCTCACTCATGACCGATCATCGATCGCATTTGGTGAGGGTGTTCTTGGAGACATGGAACCTGGACTTCCCAATACTCACCTTTTGGCGGATACACTTTGCAAAAATCATCTAGTACTGTTTGATAACGACGCTTGTTCAACCGTGGCATCCCCAAATAATCTGAGATCATCCGCAAAGAACACACGTAGAGACAAAGGCGGTGCGTGCTGCCGATTTTAACCGGTTTCCAGGATCCGTTTTGTAAAGCTGAGTCAATTTTTTGGCCTAAGCTTTCCATGCACAATACGAACAAGTAGGGGGCAAGTGGGTCTCCCTTGCTCGAGACCTCGCTTAGAATTTGTATAGGAGGCAGAGTATTTCCATTCCATAAAATCTGCATCTGGGATGATTCGAGCGTAAACATGATGAGTTGCACCATCTTTGGCGAGAAACCCACTTTAGAAATGATCTTTTTTAGATATTGCCAATCAACTCTATCATATGCCTTTTCAAGATCAATTTTCAGCAACATACTACCTTTCCTCCTGTTTTATGCAAGTAGTGCGATTACTTCACGAGTGATAATTATGTTACCAAAGTGCTTCCTCTACAGGATGAAAGCGGACTGGTTTGGTGACAAGTTTGCCGATGATGATTGCGAGTCTATTTGCGATCACCTTTGAGATTACTTTCACACAAACATTCATCATTGCAATAGGCCGAAATTGAGAGACCAGCTCTGGGGGGTTGGCTTTCGAACTTTTCTTTACTGTAGATTCTTCTTGTTCAACCAAGAAGTTTTCTAAGATTTCGATGATGTTAGAAACTTAAAAAACATAAATATAACTTGCTGAAAGTTGAAAAGACTTGAAAATTGTAGTGTAGGACTATAAAAATTCTCCGCACTTGGTCTTGAATATTGGTAGAATTCGTGGGGAAGAATTTAAGGCTTCGTTTGTTTCGGGTTTGGTTGAGCTTTGGGGTTGGTTTTATTTACTACTCCCCCGTTTCGAAATAACTTATTTTGAAGGAAGCAATTTATTACATTAATTTTGATGTGTTAAAGACTAAAATACCCTTATCAATTTCCTGCAAGCTAGTACATCACACCGAGGAAATTTATGCGTACACCTCGGATTTACGGTATGAACATTTCTATGATTTGGATTATTTGTGTGTACACTTTGTGTGGACAAAATAATTATGTGTATAGATACTTTTCAGGATGCTACAAATCATTAGATTCAGACCCAATTGAAAACTAAATATTGTGTCTTTATGTGGGCTGTATATAGAAGAAGCCGCGAAAGGGTATTGTTTTACTCAGAGTGAGAGTTACATGCCTTGTACTTTAATAAGGGATGCAAATCCATACAGGTAAAAAAAAGGGTCATCATCAGAACACACACAACATAAGAAGGATTGATTTTTCCTTAAAAGAGAGAAATATGATTGCCGTCGCGGTTATTCCAACTATGAAGAGTAACTCGAGGTGTGACACCGAGAGGGACATCGAAGGAGATGGTGATGGGCATCTTTTCACCCGGAACAAGCGAGAAAAAGTTGTCAGAGTAATGCACAGGAAGGATCCTGGTGTCTTCCCCTCTTTCTTGATGAACATGCTTTTCCTTTTCCTTTCCCTCCTCATTTGAAGCATGAACAGAGAAATACGCGAAAAAAGCAACTCCATCATCGGTTCCTTTTATTTCAGTAACCCTCGTTTTACGTGAATCCTTTGAAAACTTTCCCTGAATCCTTTGAAACAGACTTCCTGTTGTTGTTGTTGTTGGACTTTTGTGATTCTGAGAGTCCAAACATAATAATACATTTTTGTCAAGGTGACTAACCGAGTTTGGCTTCTTTGATGTGTTCTCAACATGCATTCTTACTTCATATTTGGATCCTCTTATCAGAGCTTCAGAAGTCACCTTAATTGGTACCTTCTTCTTTCTATATGGCTCCAAACTCTTGTAATCCCCACCAGGAAGATGCAACCAGTAAAAGTTCCTAGACAAAATACCGTAGTCGGATATATTGTAGAGTTTCAACAGGAGGAAGTATACTGGCTTGGCATTTTTAGACTTGGGGTATTCCATCTCAAATATGGGCAATGTCTTTTTAGATGGAACTATAAGCTTTTCTGAAACTTTGTAGTATGGGCACGCTCCGTCCAGATCCCATACAGAGGCTTCTATAGCCACATCGGCTTTATCATCTGAGCTAGTATTGACTACCTGTCAACAATGGCCATAAATAACAACACCACACAGAAAAAGGCAAGCTGTTATTAATAATACTAGACAACTTTACGCACCTCTATGTTGTACGTCATGAGATTAAGTTGAACATGGATCGGTTCTGCAGCACTACGACAACCATAGAATCCTGCTGTTTGGTCATGGAGATGATCATAGAATTGACCCCTAAGACCTGTCCAAGGATTTTGATTTTTCCAGATTAATACACCAGTGTACTTGCTCCACATACGTGATGTCCAGCCTTCTAGGAGAGCTCTATATTGGATGTAGTTCACCAGTTGTGCCTGATGAAAAAGCAAACACATTTCTCAGAGTATCGTTTATCAAGTTTCCCTTTAAGCGATGAATAAATTACCTTGAGGCAAAAATCATCAAGGTCTGTTGGTGTTCCATACTGCAAAATCTGGTCATGAACTTTCCCTGGTTTTGAGTAAGGAATGTATTTATGGTAGGTCCATATGGGATTCGGCACTTCTTCCACATATCCGTCGGGCTGTTTTTTGAACAAAGGAATATGCCAACCTTCTGGAGGCATAGTAGCTCTTATAGTAGCAGCCATGGGCATTCCAACAGAACCAACCTCCGGATTGAAACCATACTTGTAAAAATCATCCTTAAAGAAGTCCTCGGGATTTTGAATTTCGTAAGGACCATCTGTAAAGTCTCCTTTTCCGTCAGCAAAGCCATCCCACATTGATGCTTGGACATAAGCGCGTGTACCATCAAGATATTGACTTGGATCTTCCAAGGCAGGAACAATATCCTTTCCTGAAAGGACACTGCCACTGCCATTGACATTGTTGAAGTAGGGATGCAGTTTCAGATAGTCTTTCAAAGCTGTGTTGATATCTTCTGGTGGAACTTGTTCGTTACCCCCCACCCACAGAGCAAGGCTACAATGATTCCTGAGTAACTTGATGGTGTCCCGGGCACAGAGCAGGAAAAGGTCATGGTCTAGTGGGCCATTGGGATTCGACACAGGGTCACCACGCCCATCTCGTCACCAGTGATCCAGAACTCTTGCCAAACCTACAAAGGAATACAATACATGGGAATAAAAAAACACAATAATGCAGGCCTTTACCAAACTTGTTCCTGTTTTTCATTCTGGCTAGACGGTGGAATGCAAAAGTTAGTAAAAACCGAGGATACACAATTGATAAAAAGGCAGATACATACCAATATACCGTATAAATCACAGTAGTGATAAAACTCCGGCCTCTCTGCTATTCCACCTCCCCAACAGCGTATCATGTTGAAGTTCATATCAGCATGAAATTTGATATCAGTTTGGTAACGTTTCTTTGAAAACCGTAGCAGTCCATCAGACAGTATCCAGTTTCCACCTCGAATGAAAATTGGTTCTCCATTGACCTTGAATAACCTAGAAAGCAGGGGCGGGGGAAAGAGGATTCAAGTTTCCATCAAGGCAAAATAAGCTCTATTGTTATTTCAAAACTAATTGTGCATACATAACCGAGGATTAGATCTACCTCCCACCAGTAGAACCATCTATGTAACTCTCAATTTTGCGGAACCCAAAAAGGTGGCTCCATCTGTCAGATTCTCCGAAGCCTTCCACAGAAACGGTAATTTCAACATTGTGCAGAGATTGCTTTCCCATGCCATTGGGCCACCACAAACTAGGCTTATAGAAGAAAAGCTGTTGAAAGAGATCATTGAAAAAGTTAGTAAAAGTAATCCATACAGCATTAGCAAATTTTCATTAGCATCTACTTGGGTTTTTAAACCCACCATGCAGCTTAGTTTCTTTTGTTCTATTCTTATTTGCTCAAATTCTTAGACATGGTTTTGAAAGTAAGTTGTGCCTATATTCAGTCTCACATTGCCAAAGTTTCCAACGAGGTGAGGGGACAGAGATGGGACAGAGATGACCCTGCAAAATCGAACTCTAGAAAGAGGAGAATTTGGGAGAGGAGAGGAGAAATAGAGAAGCAATAGGGAAAAAGAGAGGAAAAAGAAGGAAGAACCAAAAGCTTTTATTATCCATCAACATAGCTATAAGCTATTACATCATTAACTCAGGCTTTGATACCATATAGTAAAACAGAAATAAAGAGTATTTTTTTCTTATTGAACAACTGAGATAAAACTCAATACAAGAGGAGAGAGAACTAATGGCTATATCTAGGAGTTATTTCAGCCGTATTTAGTTTATCTAAGCAGCCAGCTAATACATTATTAGCCAACATAAAAACAGTTGGAGGCTGGAAGTAATTACACTAAGTGTAATTAATAAAAAGAATTAAAATAAAACATTACATATCAATAGCTACATATGCAGAAACTTTTCGAACATTACAGGTACTGTAAGACTATCCCAGTTATCAGAATCAGCAGTTTACGAGATACTACAATATAATCCACAGTTCAAAACGTATGGCCTAAGAAACAGTGGCATGAAAGAGTGGACTATATACGGCCACATCAGACATCATATACTGTATGAAGAAACAATATAATCAGTGGAGGGGCATCAAGTGAACATATCATTAAGGACTTCTCAATACAAAGAACATCCTCAGATATACCACAGAAAGAGGCACAAATAGACCAATATTTAGCATTTATTGAATCAAGCAAAAAGAAGAAACAAGTACTACACAGAAGTAATGTCATGTATCCTTGACAATTTATGAAAACAGGAGCGTGCATGATGTTCTACAAGAAGCTTACCTCTGGAAATGTATAATGAACACTTGATCCAGGAGGAATAGAGACGTGTTGTGACTGCAAATGTTCTACTAAGCAAATATCATCATCTACATCAGTTGCGACATGGATGGCCAGAGAACACTCGGCTGCCACAGAACTCTTGTTTACCAACTCTGTGGTAACATGTAAATAAACTCTTTTGTAATCATCAAAGAACGATGAAACCAAGTGAGGATCCACTACTTTTACTGGCTGCAGGAAATAGACAAATAAGAAAACTAATCAAAATACTGCAGAGAAACTGACCTCCCACTCATAAGAAAAGGGTTCTTCACAGACTTATTATTAGCTTGAGAAATGGAAAAACAATTTTGCAAGTTCCTAAGCATTTTCAGTAATGAGTTTTGCATATTAAAAGATATATATAAAAACCAATCTACTGTGTATGGGTTGCAGATATGCAGCTTTTAAGTGTGACTGAGTCATAAGGAAATTTTTGGGATAGCAACAGCAAAGGTATAAAAAAATTTCACTCATCCCACTTTCCTATATTTGGCCAATGGTCTTCAGGAAGTCAATCTGAATTTTATTTGTTTATCGTTGTTTGATAATCTTGCACAATGGTTTTGGCTGTCATCAGGATGAATAATCATTGATTACTCTGTAAGAAAGTATAATGAGCCTAGAAACTTACCCCCGTAACAGAAAGGGATACTTCGTCCCAGATTCCAGTATTCCGGTCCCTGTATAAAATGTTTGTGTTATGATTTGAAAGGGAATGGGAAAAGAGAGTCTTCACTTATAAATTATAATTCTTGCTAATATTCTGTTAGGCACTGAAGGAAACTTACTTCAGCCTTAATATGTACTTGACGGACTACCTGGTGAAAGTCGATATGTCACATGGATATTTAGGGTTTTCTCCAAATGCGGTGTTTTTTTATATAGGAGTGTAATAGACTTCTTACTTGTAAATGAACATCTAATAGCTGCTAGGCATAATTAGGCGTCCGCGAGAACAGTATCATTAAGCAGCAAAAGTAATGTTATTGACTTTGTTTGATAACAGCAACAATATATCTTTTAGTATTCAATAGCATGAAGTTAATAGTTACAGTAAGTGAGAAAGAGAAACATAGCTATGTTAACTATTCCAAACTGAAGAGAGAATCATACATGCAAAAATTAAGAGAAAAATGTACTTTGAGATAATAAGCGAGAGAAATCAAATAGTTTCCACCTTATTGGAGCAATCCAGTCCCAACCCTCAACGTATTGTGTAGCAACGTCTTTCCCAATCTATAGACAAGATGAAAAAACATAACTACCAGATTTGAAAATCAGAGAATACATAGAAAGTATCAGAAAAGAATATGAACTCTTTGGAACAATCGAAAAGCCAACAACACAAGATAGTACTGTTCCATGTCATAAGGGAGACTGCAGACAAATTCCAGTGGCCAGTAACTAAAGTGTGCTTGGGGCCTTCAGAATATCCTTTTTAAAGAACTAGCAACCCTGAAAAAACCCAAGATGCAAAACAACACAAGCTTTCCAATAACTATTGAAAAATTTCCAGGTGGCTAGGTGCATTTTACAATGTAGCCATCTGGATTTAATCTTCACCCGAATATTGCAACGACAACCTCCGATAGGAACGTACAGAAAAAAAAAAAAAATCTTCAGAAAGGAATGTATGGCACTCTCAACCATCAATTCAGAGTACATACTACAAACACTGAAATAGTTATCAAACTAAAACTCGGACTTGAGAAAACTGACGGAGTCCACTAAAATAAGTTACTTGACGGCCTATTAAATTTACTTACAATTCCGGTTGTTACAAAGAGAGAAGCATATACATCAGACGTGACAAAGACTTGTCTAAGAATCAAACAAACAGTTACACATTACAAGGTACACATAAGAAAATATGATCACAACCTTACAACACAATAGTTCTTTTCATGCTGTCAATTAGAAAGCAATGGTTTTGATATATCCAAAAGTACAGTAAAAAGTTAATGGTTCCCTGAAATTCATTTGTACCTCATGATCACCTCCTTGACCCCCTTCTGGAGGAATTTTCCCAGGATGATCAGGAGGATGCACAAGAACAGCCAGAAGATTATGACCATCTGGAAGCAGAATGTCGGTAACTTCAATAGAATGTCTTCTGAACATCCCCTTTGGCAGGTCTACTTTGTGACCGTTCAAATACATCTCAGCAGAATAATTTATACCTCTGAATTCCAAATCAACATGCTGACCGATTGCCTGAAATGAATTCAAGAGATGACCACAACGCAAACAAAAAATAAGAATCACCATAAACTCCCGTAATCCATCGAGCCAGGGTAGAGAATGTGGAAATCCTTGCTTACCAGCTTACATTCAAATGAAGTGAAAAACCAGAACGTGTAATGCTCCCTCCCAGAATCAGCAATATCAATGATTGCCTCGTTTTCCAATCCATAAAAGGGATCCGGTACTACATTATTTTCCACAAGAGTTGCAAGAACGCTGCCAATAACACCATACAATAAATGAAAGTAAGTTTGTTTCTGAAACAACCATCATTCCGAAGATATCAAAAGGCGATAATTGCAATAATGATTTCCTCTGGTTTCACTTCCTTACACGCTGAACTCTAGTCATGAATTCACACATAACCTCTACATAAGTTTGTGACATCCAATTAACAATGTTATATCCACAGACTCATCACACAGCCACAGACAAACGGATATCATTTCTCCTGACCCCTTGAGGATGTCACTGTCCCTGATTATTCCAATCAATTTCGAGATGAATTGCGAGATTTCATATCTGATGCTAAATGGATAGTATTATGAGCTGTAGACTGTAGTATGAGTTAGTCAGCACTGTAGCAGTGTGAATTTTGACCTCTTTCAACTGAATTATGACAAAATTAAAAGAAATTCATTATTTTTAACCGACAATTCTCATCTCCCACACAAAACAAACAGTTATCTAATAGAGTGATATTCTACGCTGAACCGAGAATTCCAACTTGTTTCCATAAGTTAGATCAGCCAAAAGATGGTGAAGTAACATAGAAGTGAAGATAAAAACTAAACAACATACAGAATTGGCACAAGGAAAAAGAGAGAGAGAGAGAGAGAGAGAGAGAGAGAGAGAGAGAGAGAGAGAGAATTACGTTCCGGGAACAACAGCTTTCATCCAAGGAGAAGAAGGACCAGAAGGCGGCTGAGTGGTGGTGAGCTGTACTCCCGTCAACTCCACCTCCGTTGATCTCGCCGCCAACCACCCTTTGTCAAGTACTACTTTCTCAATTCCCACCATTTCCTCCTCCTCCTCCTTGTCAAAACCTCAAGCTCTAAAAATGATATACTGAGAAGATTAGAGAATCTTTCAAAAGCTCAAATGATTGGCATAAACTTAGCTGATTAATTAACTTAATGATGATGTATGATGATTTAAGAAAGCCAAGAAAGAAGCATGTGTTTCAGTAATACAACAAAATAATAGAGGTGGCAGTCATCCGATATCCATATCTCTATCTTTACGGGGTCTCTATTTTGGAATGTACTGTAATAGATTAAGCGGTGCGAAAAGACAATAAAAAGGCAATATCGGAGAGAATATTTATTAGGGATGTATGTAGAACACACTAATAAGATATGTTAATGACACGGATACGATCGTTAATGTATATTTATATCGTTGATTATGATATCAACCGCGTAAATACCTGTTATGTTATTTGTTAGACACAAATGTCGTGTCCGTATTTTCATTCAATAAGATAATGGTTTATAAGGATTAAGGGCATTCACACCAGAATCATAATTTTTTATCCCTAAAATAATATAAAATAATACGTCTCTCAATTCAAAACACTACAGTATTCATATCATTATCCCTATAATACTATTAAATAATATATTTTCTACCTCACAACCATATTTATATACATAAAATATTTATTATTTCACTTCAGCAGCATCTCTATCTTTATCCCTATAATTTTTAATAATTAAATATGTTTAGCGACGTGAATAGTGCATCCTCACAAGTAGGGATGCACTGTTCATATCCCTAAAAATAAATAGAGATAAAGGCTACTCTTTGTGGAAGTTTATTTCAAAATAACTTTATTTTTATCTTCGTTTTAGAGATGAAAGCGATATAAGGTTTACATTCTGAATGTCCTAATTAATGTGCAGAAGTGTTAATACATTTATTATGGGAACATTGGGTGGTACCAATTTTAGTCTCATACGGTTTAATTTAGTGTTTTTAGACTCATAACATTAAAAATAAAATAAAAACGTCTCAATTTAATGACCGGTCGCATTTCCGGTTAAATATTCCGACCATTTGACAAGTTATGGGACCAAAATCGCTACCGCAAACTTTTCGTCAAGTTACTCACTGCATGTATGTAGATGATATTCTCATTTTTTGTAGAGGTCTCAAACGTAATGTTCAAAAGATCATGGGCTTTATTCATAGATATGAAGTTGCCACTGGTCAAAAGGTTAACCTTTCCAAGAGCTTATTTGCCATATCAAAACATTGCCCTACCAGCACGATCATACGTCTGACTGTTCTCCCGGGCAATCATATATCGGACATCCCATTCACTTACTTGGGGTAACCCTGTTTACGCCAGACGGGTTAAACGTTGCTATTTTGAGTATCTTATATTGATAACATACAGAAGAAACTATAAGGATAGCAAGCAAGTTTCCATTCAATGGGTGGTCGTCTCATTTTCATAAAGCATGTCCTTTCTTCTATTCCAATACACACCTTGACAGCTTTACAAGTTCCCACTTCGGTCATGACCCATATTCACCGGATTTTTGGGAATTTTCTATGGGGTAAAACAAATAAGATAAAAAGACGGATTTTGAGATCTTGGGAGAATCCTTGCGGTCCAACTCAAGAGAATGGGTTTGGTGTTCGAAACATTAAACATGTTCAGCTCGCTTTCGCTTGTAAATTATGGTGGAAAATACGCAACAGAATAGGGGTTTGGGGAAAACTTTTCTCAACAACAGCTCATTTCGGTAAATTAACTGCGTGGAAAATGATGAGTAAAGTGGAAGACATTGTCAATCACCATCTTCAACCGATTCAAAAATCGCAACGGCACAGGGTTTGGACGCCAACATCCACCGGAAAATTTTTCAATTGCCTCTGCCTACAATCTCATTCACAACCGTAATGAGTCTTTGTATGAGATAGGTGAAATATGGAAACCATCAATCCCCGTAAAAATATCTATCTTTATTGGCAGTTCCTTAATAATATGTTGTCTCTCCAAGAAATGTTGCGTAAGTTCGGCCACAATGGGCCCTATAAATGCCCTTTTTGCACAAAAGAAGACACGAGTAACCATTCTTTTTTTCATTGCAATTTTCCTAGAAGAATTTGGAATCAAACTTAACTACGGTACTATTCTTTAGCCTCGAATTTTTACTCTTATATCAAATCTTGGTGAATCCCCTACCATAGTGGTGCTGTTAAAATTGCTTGCCAACTTATTTCAGTTTTTTTTATTTATGAAATTTGGAAATGTCGCAATCGGGTCATTTTAGATGCACTCAACCCAGCCTGGATAATGTGATCATCAACATTCACCAAATAAATGCAACATGCTTTGTACAACTAGAAACATTATCGGATTGATGAGGATGACGAATGCTTAGTTGCGAATAATGTTATCGCCATGAGATCGTATCTGAAATAAATAAATAAGCAGGAAATTAAAACACTTTTATTAATCGAAATAAAATTATTTACAATCAGTGTAAATTGAAAAAGAAAAATAATGAAAGGATATCTCCAAGTGAGGTGAGATTGAGCTCTGTCCTTAAGACAAATTTGTTCATTGCACTCGGTTTATGCAATTGATTCTAAAAGGATTACTTCGATTCAATTGTTCATAAAGGAAGTACTTCACTTTCAACCACTTCAACTCGATGATGCCGAAACTCTTCACTATGAATGCAGAAACTATTTTATGCAATGGAATGTATGAATGCTCTTGTATTGCTTGAATACTTTTGTTCTTGTGTGTTTCTTCCATCTTGTGAAGGCTTGTTTATATAGAGGCTTGAACAAGCAATGGAAAAGTCTCTGCATTGATAACCATTAATGCATTTACCCCCACTACTCCCACTTTGATATCAATATTAATGATGACAGTTTCGAAGATTAAATGTCTTAGAAGAAGATGAAAAGTCTCAGCTGACTGAGACATTGAGTCTGCTGAACCCTCGGTGATTTCTCCTGCGATCTTGAGTTGCCTCGGTGACTCATCATTCTTTGAATCTTTGAGTTACGCCTCGCCTAACTAACTCACTGAGTTACGCCTCACCGACCGACTCATCTTTGAATCTTGCGAGTTCGCCTCGGTGACGTCTTTGAGTTAGTTCGATTTCGTCAGCAGGACTTTGTCCAAAAAGATAATACTAGCCCTCAGGCCCACGAAGGCCCAATTCCCCAAGCCCAAGCCCAAGCCCACGCAGGCAAGGCGGCGTGTGCGCGCCCGTGTGGCGATTTTAGCGAGAACATCATGCATGCCTAAAACCATTCCGAACTCTCTCCCTTTCTCTAGGAGCTTATTCCAATCATCAACTATCATCGTATACTTGACATTGGAACACTCAAGTTCCAATGTGGGACAAAGTTTTACACTACTTTACTTCTCATATCTCACAACAACTTAAAGCGTTAATATCTCATTCACCCGTACTTCGAATTGAATGATTTAAAATCCTATTGTCAACTACATAGCATGTAGTTTCCAATGTTTTTAATAAAGTCTCGATAACTTTAATAAAAGTCTATCGAACTCGCTTTTTAAAACAGTTGTCGTAAATGATTAAAAATTGATTAAATCGATAAAATCATTTTCCCTCTATTTTCTCCAACAATCCCCCACATGAATGGATATTAATGCATATCTTGACTCAAGAGAGTTTTCGACGTAAAATATTGCATCGGGAGAGGTAGCCACGGCTTTGAACTGCGCTTTAGTGAAATACTATCGGATCTACTCGGCTAATTAGTGAATTATGTCTTGAACCGTTCAGCCTTTATTGTAAAACCAGACAATAGTACTCACACAATATTTCCCTAAACACCATATTTGGTTCTCATGATTGTGTTCATTTTGGCCATGAATCACCCTGGTTTCAGAAAGTGCGTTAGAGAATTCTAGCCTCTGAATTCTCACAGAAGCGGCCCCACTTCACACTTACATAGGTGACCTCCTATCAAGAGTATTCTGCCATACCCCACTCGAATTTAACCAAGTTATAGGAATCAATTAAAGTTTTCACTTAACCTTTACACCACTGACATATAACACTTTTATTCACAGAATGGGTAAGTGTTCACGGAATCTTCATAACTTAGTTGTCTCATTGAACCATGATCTTGGGATCTCCAGTCAACATAGTTGGGTTACCATTACAAAGTTTATGTCGTAATAGGCTTAAGTCCCATTCCGAGTGTAAATTTTGACATTTGATCTCTAGGTAAACCTTTTGTAAGCGGATCCGCAAGATTCTCCTTCGAACTAACAAAATCAATGGAAATCACACCATTAGAGATCAGTTGTTTAATAGTATTGTGTCTGCGACGTATATGTCGAGACTTACCATTATACATATTGTTTTGTGCTCGACCTATAGCCGACTGACTATTACTATGTATGCTTATAGGAGCAATAGGTTTAGTCCAGCATGGAATATTCTCTAGGAAATTACGAAGCCATTCAGCTTCTTCTCCTGCCTTGTCTAATGCAATAAACTCAGCTTCCATCGTGGAACGAGCTATGCATGTTTGCTTTGTGGATTTCCATGACACCACAGCCTCACCAACAGCGAATACATATCCACTTGTGGCTTTCGAATCTTTTGAGTCCGATATCCAATTTTCATCACAGTATCCTTGTAATACTGGTGGATATCGTGTATAACATAATCCTAGATTCATTATAAACTTTAAGTACCTCAGTACCCTTATCATTGCTCTCCAATGATCCTCATTTGGATTGCTTGTAAACCTGCTCAGTTTACACAGCACATGCTACATCTGGTCTAGTACAATTAGTTATGTACATCAGACAACCTATTATTTGTGAATATTTCAACTGAGACACGGGTTCACCTTTGTTCTTGACTAAGTGTAAACTTAAGTCAATTGGAGTTTTCACAGGACTTTCATGAAAGACATTAAATCTTTTTAGAACAGACTCAATGTAATGAGACTGTGTCAAAGCAAGTCCATCAGACATTCTAGACATTTTAATTCCCAAAATTACATTTGCAACTCCTATGGCTTTCATATCAAAATTTCGAGTCAACATCTTCTTAGTATTCATGATTATATCACGAGTACTTCCAATGATCAACATGTCATCAACGTACAGACATACTATCACATAAGAATTAGAAGTGTTTTTGATATAGACACATTTGTCACACTCGTTAATTTTAAACCCATTTGACAACATTATCCGATCAAATTTTTGGTGCCACTGTTTTGGTGCTTGTTTGAGCCCATACAGATTTAACGAGTCGACACACTTTGTGTTATTGACCTGGAACTACAAAACCCTCGAGTTGTTCCATGTAAATTTCTTTCTCTAATTCACCATTTAAAAAAGAAGTCTTAACATCCATTTGATGGATTTCCAAGTTATAGACCACAGCGATCGCAATAAGAACACTTATTGAAGTGATTCTAGTTACCGGTGAATATGTATCGAAGAAATCAAGATCTTCTTTTTGTCGATAACTCTTTGCTACCAATCTGGCCTTATATTTATCAATAGATCCATCAGCTTTAAGTTTTTTCTTAAAAATCCACTTACAACCGAGAGCTTTATGCCCTGGTGGGATATTAACCAACTCTCAAGTGTGATTTTGCATAATGGAATCTATTTCACTTTTGTTCGCTTCTTTCCAGTAATGAGCTTCTGGATTTGACATAGCCTCAGCATATGTTCTTGGATCATTTTCTACCATATAGGTGAGAAAATATGGATTGAATGACGTTGAAGTCCAGGCCCTTTTACTTCTACGAGGTTCTGGTTTCTCATTTTCTGAAGTGTTATCCTCCGTGGATTCAAGTGTCCGCTTACTTGGACTCGCGTCTTTTCTGTCTTTATTAGGAAAGACATCCTCGAAAAACACAGCATTTCTTGATTCCATGACTGTATTCACATGTACATTAGGGATATCAGATTTGTGCACTAGAAATCTATATGCACTACTGTTATTCGCATAACCGATAAATACGCAATCTATCATTTTGGGCCCAATCTTAATTTGTTTAGGTTTAGGCACTTCTACCTTTGCTAAACACCCCCACACTTTTAAGTATTTGTAGCTTGGCCTATGGCCTTTCCACAACTCATATAGGGTCTTATCCATCTTCTTGGATGGAATACAATTAAGAATGACATTTGCTGAGAGGATCGCCTCCCCCCACAAGTTCTGAGGTAAACCCGAACTTATCAACATAGCATTCATCATTTCTTTCAATGTGCGGTTTTTGCGTTCAGCAATACCTTTTGATTGAGGTGTATACGGAGCAGTAGTTTGATGAATAATGCCAGATTCTGAACATAGTTTATTAAACGGTGCATCATATTCACCACCTCTATCACTACGAACCTTTTTGATTCGTTTGCTAAGTTGATTTTCGACTTCATTCTTATAGTTTTTGAATGCCTCAATTGTCTCATATTTGCTACTTAGCAAATAGACATAACAGTATCTTGTACAATCATCGATAAATGTTACAAAGTATTTTTTACCGCCTCTCGATTGCACAAATTTTAAATCACACAAATCTGTATGAATTAATTCCAACGGTTCTGTGTTTCTTTCCACTGATGGAAACGGTGTCTTAGTCATTTTCGCTTCGACACATATTTGGCATATATCAGTTTCATTAAACTTTAAATTAGGTAATAAATCTAAATTCATCATGCTACGAATTGATTTATTATTCACATGTCCTAATCGATTATGCCATAAACAAGAAGACTCAAATAAGTACGCAGAAGTAGATGCAATTTTATTAGCCTTATCGGGCACAACATTCTTAGGCATAATTGCCATTACATTCAACTTAAACATACCCTCGGTGAGATATCCTCTACCAACAAACACTTCATTTTTGGTCAGAATGACCTTATCAGAGCCAAACACCATCTTGAACCCAGCCTTGCTTAACATAGCACCAGAAACTAGATTCCTACGAATGTCAGGAACATGCAGAACATTGGTCAATGTCAGCTTCTTCCCAGAAGTCAACTTCTGAATCACATTGCCTGTTCCAGAATGTTTGAATGAGAAGAGTTTCCCATCCATAGTTTCTCACCATTTCCAGCCTTATAGGTTGAAAAAATTACACGGTCAGCACATACATGTCTTGTGGCTCCAGTGTCTACAAACCATTGCCTTGGATTTCCCACAGAATTGCATTATGTCATCACAGCGCAGAACATGTCATCATCACCATTAGTTTCAGCCACATGTACCCTTGGCTAAAATGGCTTCTTTCCACGGCACTCAGCCGCACGATGCCCATATTTGCCACAGTTGCGGCACTCACCATTAAACTTAAATAGAGTTTGTGGTTTCTTGGACGATTCACCAGTTTTCTTGGAAGACGGACCAGTTTTCTTCCTCTTTTGATGGCATGTCCAACCTGCACAGAGCTTTTCTTTTCGGACCCTCTATTGTCCTCCTCAATACGGAGTCGGACAATCAGATCATCCATAGTCATCTGATTTTACTTGTGTTTGAGATAACTTTTATACTCCTTCCATGAAGAAGGTAGTTTCTCAATTACACAGGCTACTTGAAAATTCTCATTAATATTAATACCCTCTTCTATGAGTTCATATATAATTATTTGTAGTTGCTCAACCTGTTTAATTACAGTTTTGAAATCTACCATCTCATACTTTAGAAATTTACCTACAATAAATTTCTTAGCACCTGCATCCTCGGTTTTATATTTTTTATCTAAGGCAAGCCAGAGTGCTCTAGCAGACTCAAACGTACAATATACACCATACAGAGTATTGTCTAAGCCGTTTAGAATGTAATTTTTACTTAAAAAATCACTATGATTCCAACTCTCAAGAGCAAGCAAAGCCCTGTGTTCGAGGTTGTCTGGAGACACAACTGGTTTCTCTTCAGTTAGCATCCTGGCTAATCCAAGTGTAGTCAAATGGAACATCATCTTTTGCTGCCAACGCTTGAAATTCAGCCGTTAAATTTCTCTGGTTTCTCTCCATGAGAAGAACCAGCCACAACAACAGTTGATTATGTCACACTAGTAGTAGGCACAATTGCATTTGATAGTGGATTCAGACTTCCACTTGCTGCAGCATCAGTATTTGGTTTCATTGACGCATCAGTGACAGCAGCCATTTCTGTTCTGAAAACGAAGATCAACAGTTCAGTTTTGGTTCAAAAAATTGAGACCAAACAGCAGCAAGAAAAGATTTACTGAATATCAAAACTGATATTCAGTTTGATCAGTTTTTTCCCTTTTTTTTCTTTCCGAACTGAACTGAATATCGGAACTGATATTCAGTTTGATCCAAAAAAAAATGTTCAGAAATGAACTGAATATTTATTTTCTTCTCTCATACAGATACTTTTCAGAGCATAAGAAAGCTCTGAAAAATTTGTTTTAAGATTGTTATCGCCGTAGTATCGTATGCGAAATAAATAAATAAACAGGAAATTAAGAACACTTTTTTTATTAATCTGAAATAAAATTATTTCAATACTGTAATTGAAAAAGAAAGAATAATGAAAGGATATCTCCAACTGAGGCGAGATGGAACTCTGTCCTTAAGACAAATTTGCTCCGGCTTGTACCCCGGTTTATGCAATTGTCTCCCAGGATTACTCAGTTACCTGTTCAGAATGAGTTACTTCAATTTCTGAACCACTTCGAACTCTGATGATGCCCAGAAACACTTCACTATGAATGAAGAAACTATTTTATGCAATGGAATGTATGAATGCTCTTGTATTGCTTGAATACTTCTGTTCTTGTGTGTTTCTTCCATCTTGTGAATGCTTGTTTATATAGAGGCTTGAACAAGCAATGGAAGAGTCTCTGCATTGATAACTATTAATGCATTTACCCCCACTACTCTCACTTTGATATCAATATTAATGAATACAGTTTCAAAGATGAAAGGTCTCAGAAGAAGATGAAAAGTCTCAGCTGACTGAGACATTGAGTCTGCTGAAGGTTAGTCTGTTGAACCCTCAGCTGACTTCTCCCCTGTTGATGCTGAGTTCGCCTCAGCTGACTCATCCTTTGTTGTATGCTGAGTTCTGCCTCAGCTGACATGCTGAGTTGGTTCAGTTTCGTCCAGCTGACTTTGTCCAAAAAGATAATACTAGCCCTTAGGCCTACAAAGGCCCAATTCCCCAAGCCTATGCCCAAGCCCAAGCCCAAGCCCAAGCCCACGGGTGGGTGGCGCGCGCGTGTGGCAATTTTAGCAGAACATCATCTGTCTAAAACCATTCTAAACTCTCTCCCTTTCTCTAGGAGCTTATACCAATCATCAACTATCATCATATAAATATTTGACATTGGAACACTCAAGTTCCAATGTGGGACAAAGTTTTACACTACTTTACTACCCATATCTCACAACAACTTAAAGCGTTAATATCTCATTCACCCGTACTCCGAATTGAATGATTTAAAATCCTATTGTCAACTACGTAGCATGTAGTTTCCAATGATTTTAATAAAGTCTCGATAACTTTAATAAAAGTCTATCGAACTCGCTTTTTAAAATAGTTGTAGTAAATGATTAAAAATTGATTAAATCGATTAAATCATTTTTCATCTATTTTCTCCAACAAATAACATCATCAAAAACTTCTCCACATGTTACATTGCCCCCTCCCGCCCCCAATTCTGGTTACTTAGACCAAACCACCCGCCAACTATGTCAAGCTTAACACTGATGGGTCTTTCATTGGCAACCCGGGACCTTCGGGTGGCGGTTATATTCTCCGGGACACTGACGGACACCTTATTCAAGTTGCAAGTGACCCTTATGGTATTGCTACTAGTATTTTTGCCGAGACTAAAGCTCTTCTTGCAGGTATCACTTATTGCTCCAAGCAAAATTTCCACCATGTTAAAATCGAGACAAATTCTTTGGTCCTGGTCAATATCATTGTTGGTCGTTCTATCACCCATTGGCATATAGATGGAGACATCCAAGATATTAAAGTTTTCATACAGTGTCATGACATGGAGGTCATTCATATATATCGAGAGGCCAACAAAACAGTGGACTTTCTAGCCAAACATGCTACCACTTTGAACATTGCATCCTTCTATAATAATCATGATTTTCCCCTGGTCCACTTACGCTTTCTTATACACGCTGACCGGCTGGGAATTCCTTCTATTCGGTTGCCTCTCTAAGAAGACTCATCAACCGGACGCATCCCTCAATTTATTGAAGGGTGCAAACCATGTTGTATTGATTTTGACTTATACTCACGCTTTCTTATGGTTTTGTAACAATGGAAAATTCCCACTTGGAGTATTACATGCAGGTTATCCCAATGTTATAGCTTCAAAGACATACACCACCTTACTATCTCTGCTTCTCCTCTTACTTGGAATGTGGAATAAATAATGGCGAGGTTTCTTGGATACACCCTTCACCCTTAACATGAAGGATGCAAAGCAGGTGTTTTCCTACAACTCTCATAACATCCTTTATTTCTTGCCAATTGCTAACTACTTATGCTACTTTCTCTTGGACGAGGCACCATTTTTCAACTCCTACAAAAACTGGAATCTTTCCGGCTTAAAGACATGTGGGTGACGGCAAAGAATCATCGCAAAAGCATCAAAGATCCTCAATATTTTCATTTTATTACAATGTTTGGTTCCGTGATGTATTTTTAATTTTGGGGGAACTGTTTTTCTTTTTGGAAACATAGGGTGTTGTACTCTTTCCTATGACATGAATTTCTCCACACTGGGTTTGCCATCCATAGGTTTTGAGGAGGCATGGCTATATTTCGTCAACGTCTTTTGGTGTAAAGGGAGTTCCAGGATAAGGCATTATACGAACCTTTATTGATTTTTTAATAAAAGGTTTCGTTCCAAAAAAAAAATTGGCCTCTCAAACTTCATAGCCAGAGCAAACGCAGCTTGCATTGCAGGGAATAGGACCAATAACATGTCCTGAGACACCATTGGTTCAAATTCATCCCTCAATCCCCTCAAGAACCTCATCACAAGCTTAGTTTCCATGTGATTTAACAAAATCTTCATTGCATCGCAATGACACTAGGGTTCACAAGTGCAACAAGGATTAGGCCCGATTACCTCAATTTCCTCTCATAGTCATAATCTTGATGTAGTATTGATTCACAAAATTAGAACCTTGTTTGATAGAATTAATTTCTTAAAGGAAAGCCTGAAAGCATCAGCGCTGAAAATCTACCAGGAAGGTTGTTCCAAACAGCCTATGCATTACCCAAATATAATAGACTATAGGAAATTGTAATCTCTATTGAATTCAAGATCCAAGTTCTCACAATCGTATCACATTGCCTCCAGTCTGGAAACTCAGTAGAAATTGCCTCTGGTTTCTTAATTGTTCCATCAACAAAAACATATTTGTTCTTCATAATTAAATCCATCTTTATGGACCTGTAATCATTGTCATTCATCAATGGTTGAACTAATACTATAGAATGATTTTCATTAGGATGAAAATAGAAGGGTCTGGAAGGGCTCAATTCTTGTTTCTTTGTTGCCATGGTTACAAGAATGTCTGCAAATCTCTGAAAACTTCAACGGTTACGTTCAACTTGGTTACAACAAACTAACTGACTAATATCTCAGTTAATCAGTTGTGATAGTTCTGTGTCCGGTCTTCTATGTTGTATGAGGTACCAGACTGCTTGTCACGTCTGAATAATCTGCTTATCACGTCTAAAATGTGTTATTCTCGTCTTAACTGTGTTCTCATCTGATCTTTCAGCTGAATCATATTCTTCTCTCATCTGATTCTCTTTTCATCCATATCATATATCATAAATGTTAACTGTAGCGACCATCACCAAATAGTGTTACTGGGCATTCTCTTGCATAAATGATGACTTTTGCATTGGCTTTTTCTCTCGTTAGGGAATTACCGAGGCTAAATCAACCCTCTCGGATGTAAGTTTCTATTAAAGCATATGCATGCAAGTAAGGGTAAATATGCAAGCCCAGGTCTGAAATTATACAAGTAAAGGTCCAATCATGCAGATGCAGGCCCAATAGCTCAGAATCAGGAAGCAGTCCATCTTTGAGTCGAGCATTAAGTTATAAGTACAAGATTATTCAAGCATTATCATAAAGCTTTCAAGAATTAAAAATAGAAGATAAAATGCAAATGAGTCACAAGCAAAATGGATACAAAACTGCTGACTACGGCAATATATCAAACAGTTTGTATGCATTCAGTCTTCACAAGATAAACCTACAAGAAGTGTGAATTACAAGTCGGAAACTTGTCCTCCAAGAAGATAAAGCAGGCATTATCATAATTACATACAAGAATCGGGCTGGATGTGTGGAATAGTTAAGAGTTCAAGAGTTATGTGTCTCTTTCAGAGTCATCATCTATTTTCTGTGTGTTTATTTCAAAAGATAGGATTATGTTTATCTATTTTCAAAAGATTAGAGTAGTATAAATGTAAGCTTAAACTCTACAGATGGAAGTAAGACACAGCATTAATAAAATTTCCAGTTTCATTCAGTTTTACCTATGTTATTCATTTTCTACATGGTATCAGAACCAATTGGTGCGTGAACACCATCAAAATCATATAAACATCATGTCATCCCTTTCATTAAATGTCAGTAACTTCATCTCCCTCAAATTAACATAAAAAACTATCCCCTATGACGTGAACGGGCTCTAGCCTTGGCAGAAAGCCATGATCTGATTGGCCACTTAAATAAAGAAACTCCTACACCTGATTAGTTCATCATATCCAGTCCAACAACTCCAGGAAGTGATTCAACAAGCAGTGAATCAGCTGTCAAAGCACCAAATCCAGAATACACCAAATGGAAAAAGGCTGACAGGTTGCTTAGAGGGTGGCTCATTGGATCCTTATCAGAAGAATCCCTTGGTCTGGTCATTAGGCTAGATACTGCTCAAGCTGTATGAGATGCACTTAAATGCGCATATGCACAAGATTCTTAAGAGAGGGAATTCAACTTGAAGCAGCAGATCACATATCTAAGGAAAGAGGATGATAAAAACATCACAGATCACATTCAACAATTTAAAGGTCTGTGTCAGCTTAGCAGCAATTGGGAAACCTATTGCTGATCCAGAGAATGTCTACTTCCTATTAACCAGTCTTGGTCCTCAATACGAAACTTTCACCACCACTATGCTAAAGCCACCGAGACGAACATACATTGAGTTGGTGTCACTACTGCAAAAATTTGATCAAAGAAGGATATGGTTCTCAAATAAGGTGTCAGAAAGTTAGTCTCTCTCCCACATGGCCTTCTATGGGTAGAGACCACATCAGCAAAGTTAGTCTCTCTCCCACATGGCCTTCTATGGGTAGAGACCACATCAACAAAGTGAAGGACCTCCCAAGTTCAACTCCACAGGCAGAGGCTTTCCCTGCACAACAAAGCAGGCCCAGATTTGAAGCAAACAATATCCAAGGCAAGGTGTTCAGGCGGATGTCCAGGGTAGAAAGGGAGCAATACAAGAATAAGACTTGTCAACATTGTGGAGTAAGTGGACATGTAGCAAAAATCTGTTGGTGGAAGACATTGAACCAAGAGGACAACATACATAAAGCTTTATCAGCATTGACACTGGACAACACCATAGCATATATTGAGTGGATCTTGGACACTGGGGCCTCCAATCACATGACAGGTAAACCATCTATCTTACATAATCTTGTAGAATGTAAAGGTAGTGATTCTGTTTTAGTAGGAAATGGAGCTCAACTAGCAATTAAAGGAATATAAGAATTGTATATATATAACAAGCAATCTAACCCTGTTGTAATCAAGAATATATTATATGTCCCTGCTCTAACAAAATCTTATGTCCATAAGTCAACTAACTTTACAATTTTCTGCAAATTGTTTGTTCACAAATCATGACTGTCTTATTAAGAAAAAGACAACATAGAAGGTGTTGGTGAAGGGGGTGTGTAAAGGAGATCTCTATATCATTCCTAGCAAAGTGGAGTCATTTTTCTCTCAAAGATTTAAGTCATGCACAACAGAACTGTGGCACCAAAGGATAGGTCACATACAATTTCCTACTATTCAGCTTTTAAAGAATAAAGGCCTCATTGAGGCATTAGGACCAAATAAACAGGAGCACCTTTGTGAAAACTGTCAACTTGGCAAGATTAGCAAGCTTCCCTTTCATTATTCTGAACATACTAGTTCTAGTAGTTTTGATTTAATACATTGTGAATTATTGGGTCCTTCCCCAGTGCTTTCTATAGGTCAATTTAAATATTATGCTTGCATGGTTGATTATTATACTAAGTATATGTGGTTTGTGTCTTTAAAGCAGAAATCTAATTTTTTTTGTTACCTTTATTGCTTTTGAAAAATATGTACACAGATAGTTTCACAAGCACATAAAACAGTTTCACACTGATGGGGGTGGGGAGTTTGTCAACAAAAAAATTAACAAAACACTTCACTGAACAAGGCATAATCCACTTAATTTCTTGTCCGCACACTCCTGAACAAATATGCATGGTTGAAAGAAGGCACAGAACTATCAGAGAATTAGGTCTAACCATGTTATTTCATAGCAAAACACCCATTTACCTTTGGGTGGAGGCCTTTTCCACTACAGTTTATACACTAAACAGACTCCCCTTATCTACACTTCAATTTAATTCACCATATTACATGTTATTCAACAAAACACCTGATTACACCACCTTTAGAGTCTTTGGATCTAGGTGTTATCCCTATACCTGGGATATAAGAATACACAAATTTGAACCTAAGACCCTACCCAGTGTGTTTGTAGGATATAACAGCCAATACAAAGGATATAAATGCTATCACCCCTCCACAAGAAGATTTTTCCTTTCCAGACATGTTACTTTTGATGAAACCTGCATTCCTTACCACTAGAATCATACACATAAAGAATATGCACTACGCATTTTTGACTCATGGATTACTCCCATCAATCAGGCCATCCATCTTACCAGATTTGTTCCATAAATCATCACTACACCACCACAAGATCCTACTACAGACCTACATGCTTCTCCACAACCAGACACCACTACTATTGTCACACATTCACCATCATCCAATTCCAGCAACACTTTCATTCCTTCTCATGAACCAGACAGTCCATCCACTGCAGAATCCATCCAGAATCAACAAGCAACTACCACCTCACCAACAGACTCTGAATCTCCTGCACCCATTAGTCCAGTATCACATCCTGCAGTCCCAGCTCCTCAACACCCTATGACTACTAGAGCTCAGCATGGCATTTTCAAAGTCAATCCCAAGTATGCCCTTACTATATCATACACTACCATACCTAAAGAGCCTAAAAGTGTCAAGTCTACCCTCAAACATGAAGGATGGAAAGTAGCCATGATGGAAGAACTAGATGCCCTAAGAAAAAACCAGACTTGGCATCTAGTTCCTAGAAAAACCATGCATGCATATTATAGGTAGAAAATGGGTTTTTAAAGCTAAGCTCAAGCCTGATGGTACCTTAGATAGACTTAAGGAAAGATTAGTCGCAAAGGGATACAGTCAAATTGATGGCCTAAACTACTTAGAGACTTTCTTACCAGTTGTTAGGCCTAGTACCATTAGAATGGTTCTTAGCATTGCTTTGTCCTATGGATGGTCTATCAGGCAGCTAGATGTTAAGAATGTTTTTTTGCATGGACACATCACTGAAGATATTTACATGGATCAGCCCTCAGGTATGGAAGACTCTCAATATCCCACTCATGTTTGTAAGTTGGATATGGAACTGTATGGCTTAAAACAGGCCCCTAGGGTCTGGTTTGATAATTTAAGTACCTTTATCCTAAAATATGGCTTTACTTGCAGCTTATCCGATCCCTCATTATTCTATTATCACACTAACAAAGGCACATTAGTGCTTCTCCTCTATGTAGATGATATTTTGCTTACAGGTTCCAATACACAGCTACTCCATCAGACCATTCAGTTACTCAGTCAAGCATTCTCAGTGAAGGATCTTGGTGTCATTCATCATTTCCTAGGAGTTCAGATACAACAACTTACCACCGGTCTACACTTAAACCAGGCCCAGTATGCCTCTACTATTCTCGACAAAGTTGGGATGACAGATTGCAAGTCCATGAAAACTCCTATGGACACTAACCTCAAGGATCATGCAAATTCACCATTACTATCTTATATCACTCAATACAGAAGTTTGATAGGCTCACTTCAATATCTCACATTTACAAGGCCTGATATTTCATTTGTTGTCAATCACCTGTCCCAGTTCTTGCATGCCCTACACAAGCACACCTCCAAAAGGCACATAGACTACTCAGATATGTTAAGGGTACTATCACCATAGGTATTACTCTACAAGCATCTCAAGACCATAGACTTTCTGCTTTTTCAGATGCTAATTGGACAGGATTCCGAAAATTATACAAGTAAAGGTCCAATCTGCATGCAGATGTAGGTCCAATAGCTCAGAATCAAGAAGTTCTCCATATTTGAGTCGAGCATTAAGTCAGAAGTACAAGATTATTTAAGCATTATCATAATGCTTTCAAGAATTCAAAACAGAAGATAAATATGCAAAAGAGTCTCAAGCAAAATGGATACAAACCTGCTGACTGCGGAAATATATCAAACAGTATGCATTCAGTCTCCACAAGATAAACCTACAAGAAATTTGAATTACAAGTCAGAAACTTGTCCTCCAAGAAGATAAAGCAGGTATTATCACAATTACATACAAGAATCGGGTTGGATGTGTGGAATAGTTAAGAGTTCAAGAGTTATGTGTCTCTTTCAGAGTGATTGTCTATTTTCTGTGTGTAAAGGTCCAATCATGTAGATGCAGGCCCAATAGCTCAGAATCAGGATGCGGTCCATAGTTGAGTCGAGCATTAAGTCAGAAGTACAAGATTATTTAAGCATTATCCTAAAGCTTCCAAGAATTCGAAATAGAAGATAAATATGCAAAAGAGTCTCGAGCAAAATGGATACAAACCTGCTGACTGCGGCAATATATCAAACAGTTTGTATGCATTCAGTCTCCACAAAATAAACCTACAAGAAGTTTGAATTACAAGTCAGAAACTTGTCCTCTGTAGAATTTTATAGTAAAGGAAATACCTTTTTATTATTCAGTTCTACACTTTACACCAAGGTAAGGTACAAATATATAGTGCTTACAAGGAGAATCCCTTCCTAATACATTTCCTTGATTTGAGGATCTTATTTAAGAGGAAATATTCGACTTAAATATGAAATATTCTACCTTAAATAGCATCTCACACAATCACACATGTTGCACATTTTGCACATGTCTAATAATAAATGCATATGATAACCGAAATAATAATAAACAGAGAAAAGACAATTATGGACAGCTGCATATTTCAACACCCCCCCTCAAGTTGGTGCATGAATATCCTTCATTCCCAACTTGCTGACAAACTTCTGGAAATCTGGTTTCATCAGTGCCTTGGTGAGGCCATCAGCTGTCTGTTTAGGAGATGGAAGAAAAGGAACACATAGGGTGCCTTCTTCCATCTTTTCCTTGATGAAATGTCTGTCAATGTCCACGTGCTTGGTCCTGTCATGCTGCACTGGTTCATTGACTATATCAATTGCCCCTTTGTTGTCACAGAACAACTTCAGAGGCATACTGCACTGGACTCTTAGGTCTTGTAGTACCCTCCTTATCCACATTTCTTCACACACACCTTGGGCCATAGCCCTAAGTTGGTCTCGAAAGTGCTCTCCTTGAGACCACATTCTGTTTTTTGCTCCTCCATGTGACTAGATTGCCCCAAACAAAAGTGCAATACCCAGTTACAGATCTTCTGGTCTTGACACAGCTTCCCCAGTCTGCATCTGTATATGCTTCTATGCCCCGTTTTTCTGTTTTTTGGAAGAACAGGCCTTTCCCAGGTGCATCCTTTAGAATTTCAGAATTCTATGGCGACATCAAGATGCTTTTGGGTTGGAGAGTGCATAAACCGACTTATGGAGCTTACAAAGATATGTGTAATGTCTCGGCCTAGTATGAGACAAGTATATTAGCCTCCTACTGACCTTTGAAACCTCTCTCATTTATTGTGTGCTTCACTGATATCTTCCACAGCTTCACATTGAACTCCATTGGTGTGTCTTGGCGAGGTTTTGCATCTGTCATTCTGTCTCTTCCAAGAGTCCAAGGTGTACTTCCTCTGAGATACCACCAGTCCCTCTTTCGATCTGGCTACCTCCATCCCCAGAAAGTACCTCAAGGGGCCCAAGTCTTTTATTTCAAATTCAGAGGCAAGCTGTCTCTTAACTTTATCAGCTTCTTCTACATCATCCCCTGTCACAACCATGTCATCCACATAAACAATAATGATAGTTAGTTTATTGTGAAGGGACTGTTTTACAAAAAGAGTGTGATCAGAATGCCCTTGAGTGAACCCATTTTTTCTTGAACTTGCATGAGTCTTTCAAACCATGCCCTAGGGCTTTGTTTCAGGCCATATAAGGACTTTTTCAGTTTGCACACCTTCCCCTGGAACTTGTCCTCAAAGCCTGGAGGCTTCTCCATGTAGATCTCCTCCTTTAGAGTGCCATGTAGGAAGGCATTCTTTACATCTAGTTGTATCAAGGGCCAGTCTAGATTTACTGCAACTGAAAGGATGATTCTGATGGTGTTGAGTTTTGCAACAGGTGAGAAGGTCTCTTGAAGTCCACTCCATGGGTTTGAGAAAAAACCTTTGCTACTAGCTTTGGCCTTGTGCCTCTCAGTATGGACCCATCGGTGTTATATTTGACTGAAAAAACCCACTTGCACCCCACTGTCCTTCTATCTTGGCGGATCCACCAACTCCCATGTCTGATTCTTTTCCAGGGCCCTCATCTCTTCTAGAACAGCATCCTTCCACTCTGGAACACTTAGAGCCTCTTGGATGGTTTTAGGTATTTGAGTAGTTTGGGTGGCTGAGATAAAGGCTTGGTATTTTTGGGATAGATGGTCATAGGAGATGTGATTGGACATAGGGTAGGTTGGTGTGTTGTACTTGGCACATTTTCTAGGTTGTTTTCTCAGGGCAATAGGTAGATAATCAATGGACCTGTTTTCTGGTTGGGTTAGTTCTTCATTAGATAACTCACTGTCAGAAGACTCATATTGGTTAGATTCTGCATTATCATTTTCCCTTGGATCCTGTGTATCAGGATTATCTTGAGATTCTGTTGGTTTATCTGGAGTGTGTAAGGTATCTACTGCAGACCTTTTACCTCTCCTTTGATAAGTTTTCCCTTTAAAAGTCTCCAAAGGATTAGAAGGTGGGTAGTTTCTAGTAGGACCACCTTCTTCCCCCGTTTGATATTCTGTTCCAGTGTGATCAAGAGTCATCCCTGGATCAGTGTTAGTTTCTGGGATGAGACACATGTCATATGTTGTATCCTCAGTTGGGCTATTTTTGTGATTTAAAAGGAGAGCGTGTTCATAAAAGGTGGCATCCATAGTGACATATAGCTTCCTTTCTAGGGGATCAAAAACTTATACCCTTTCTTAGTGGGAGAATACCTAGAAAGACACACTTCTTGGCTCTAGGATCTAACTTGTTTCTGTATTACGATGAATGAACCCTATGCATCCAAACACCCTTAGGGTAAATCACAAAAGCAGTCTATTATCTTGAAAAGCAGATTTGAACTTATTGAGGGGAGTCTGAAAATTCAAACTTTTGGAAGGCATTCTATTAATTAGATAGGTTGCAGTCAAAACAGCCTCCCCCCACAGGTATTTAGGACACTGAGCATAGATCATCAGAGCTCTAGTTATTTCTAGGAGATGTCTGTTTTTTCTTTCAGCCACTCCATTTTGTTGGGGTGTTCCCACACAAGAGCTTTGATGTACTATGCCAGTTTCCTCAAAAAACCTTCCCAAAATTGAGTTAAAGTATTCAGTTCCATTGTCACTTCTAAAGATTTTAATCTGTGTTTGAAAGCGAGTTTTAACAAGGAATAGAAGTTTTTAAACAACATTTACCTTCGACTTCTCTTTCAACAAATATATCCATGTGAGTCTAGTGTGATCGTCAATGAATGATATAAACCATCTTTTATTAGTCAATGTTTTGACCTAGATGGTCCCTATATGTCACTTGTGAATCATATAGAAAGGAGTTGATGGTTTGTAAGGTTGAATGGGGTAGGGCTTTCTGGTAAGTTTGGCCAGTTCACAAGTTTCACATTTTAAAGTTCCAACATTTTTATTCAAAAACATCTGAGGACACAACTTTTTCATGTAAGAAAAACTAGGGTGGCCTAATCTTTGATGCCGAGTAGGATCTTACTAGGACTCACACTAGAAAGCAATTACATTGAACTTTTAAAGCAGGAAAATTATCTAGGCAGAGTTCTTGGTCCAACACATAGAGGCCTTCCACACTCCTAGACTTGCCAATCATCATCTTCAAGTCCCTGTCCTGAAACAAGCAGTCATCCTTAGAAAAAACTACATTGCAGTTTCTGTCCAATGTTAGTTTCTTAACAGATAATAAATTACAGGCTAGTTTAGGTACATGAAGAACATTTTTAAGTGTTATGTGTGCTGTGATAGGGATGGATCCCTTTCCTGCAATAGGGGTAAGAGATCCATCTCGCTGTCTGATTTTACGATTTCTGGTAAAGGGACATAAGTGGAAAAATTTACGAATTACCGGTCATATAGTGCAGTAGCTCTGAGTCATGACCAGGATACCACTGTTTGGAGCTAAGGAAGGTCATTGCATTACGAATCAACATAAGAGCAGTTTGGGGTAGAGTTTGTAGGAGTGCGGATCTTGAGAAGTTTGGCTAGATGCTCCAGGTTGTTCTTGAGTGAAGCGGTCTTTGTTCAGAGTCCACTTTGAGGCTGGTTTGCCTTCCCCCTTCTCCATCCGACTTCCTACACCACTTGTTTTTCCATCTTTGGTTTACCATGGATATCCCGACAAGTCTCTTTGGTATGGCCAACTTTCTTGCAGTGCTCACACTTGGGCTGGTTTTACCATTGCCAAAGTTTCTTCCTCATTCTGGTGGTTGCTAGTCTTTGATCCTTCCCATCTACACTGGGGTGTGGCATGTTTTTCCATGACTTTCCTTCTAGCTTCTTCTCTCACGACCTCGAGAGAACACCTCTCTCGGGGATGGTAGGGGTTTCTTCCCAAAATCCTTCCTCTCGACCTCATCAGGTCGGATTCTAGACTGCCAAGAAGGAGTATACTCTTTCACTTTCCTCCTCTTGTGGAATTTGAGTCATCGGCCGGGCATGCCCATGTCTCATTGTAGCATAGATCTAATTCTTGCCCACAATGAGACCACCTCGATGTAGAAATCGAGTCACTCCTCTGTTACCTTGTTTAATCCACCATATTGCGGTTTTGAGTTCATAAATTTGCGATGAGTTCTCAATGTCGAATACATTTCCTTGATTGCATCCCACATGTCCTTTCTTTGTGGATAAAAACATGTGTGGTCTTGCTATGTTCGGCTCATAGCATTGATCACCATGCCTTGACTAAGGAATTTTGAGTTCCTTGCGCTTTCTTTTTGGATCTCCTTCTTGAGTGCCTTGGCTTCACCAGTTAGATAGCCAAGTTTGCCTCGCCATCAATCGCCAACCGAGCGGTATTAGACCATTCTAGATAATTTTTGCCGGTGAGTTTGCGGGCGGTGAGTAGCGAGGATGATGAGGATGAATTTGAGGTCTCATCATTCCTGGCACCTTGCTCAGAATAAGTACCACGGTTATGACCCAGAGGAGGTGACCCGACCTCTCTCCGCCATGGCGGTAGCGCCTGTAGTTCATTGACAACTAGGTATTTTAAACCACTGGCTACGATACCAATGTAGAATTTTATAGTAAAGGAAATACTTTTTATTATTCAGTTCTACACTTTACAGCCAAGGTAAGGTACAAATATATAGTGCTTACAAGGAGAATCCTTCCTAATACATTTCCTTGATTTCAGGGATCTTATTTAAGAGGAAATATTCTGACTTAAATATGAAATATTCTACCTTAAATAGCATCTCACACAATCACACATGTTGCACATTTTGCACATGTCTAATAATAAATGCATATGATAACCGAAATAATAATAAACAGAGAAAAGACAATTATGGACAGCTGCATATTTCAACATCCTCCAATAAGATAAAGTAGGCATTATCACAATTACATACAAGAATCGGGCTGGATGTGTGGAATAGTTAAGAGTTCAAGAGTTATGTGTCTCTTTCAGAGTGATTATCTATTTTCTGTGTGTTTATTTCAGAAGATAGGATTATGTTTATCTATTTTCAGAAGATTAGAGTAGTATAAATGTAAGCATAAACTCTGCAAACGGAAGTGAGACACAACATTAATAAAAATTTCCAGTCTCATTCAGTTTTACCTCTGTTCTTCATTTTCTACAGTTTCCCTACGGTAGGCAGCCTCATTATTGGATTCGAAGTCACAAACAACATTGATGCTATCATATTGCTTAATTATTAGAGATTAGAACATGTCTAGGATGGAGGCACCAGGGGAGAGAGAGGGGGCATATGTGGTAGTGAAAGTGTGTAAATTGAAAAAAAAAAAAAAAAAAACAATAGTTTATGATAATGAATCCATTAATTAATAAATTAAAGTTGTAAACTGTTCATATAAGACATTTTAGGGTTGTGAATTGAGAAAATAATATTTTGAGTGCGTAAAATTTGCACAATGAATATATTTTTAATGGTAAAAAGATATTATCAAGCACAATATGAGTTACATGCCAGAATTAAATTAAGGATTCTAAATTTAATGTATAGTTGAAAGGGCCAAAATGCGTTTTAACTAATATTAATTAGGATTCAAAATCTCGTTCATAAATTAATGATTTAAATTAAAGTTTGATATCCAATAAGGCATTAGCCTAGTTGTCAATATTGGGGTCCCAACATCATGAAAATTTTGGGCTCGAGTCTTAGGCATGTTAAAATGTTTTGGATTAACATCTTATTTAAGGTAAAATGGGTTCGAGCCTTATTTAGGGTAAATAAAATGTATCTGATGTCTTTGGTTGCGGTAAAACCAAAATTAAAGTTTGAAGAGGTAATTGAAGTTTTTCTAACAATAGTTTTGAAACTTTTGTCAAGTGTGGGTAAATCAGTTGGTTCGAGGTGACGGATTACACCATGTAGAATCGCATGATCAAGACATCGTCAAGTGCGGTATATGAGTTAAGCTCTAAATCACGTGGTATTTCTTATAAGTATTTGAGTGGTCTCACACCTAAAGATGCCGCTGAGTCACCATCATTAATTTCATTACAATTCTGTCGGTCGAAATGGAGAAGCCCAAAGTACGAAATATCACGTATATGTAACGAGAGCACTGTTTTCTTAGAGCACTGTTAATGATACCGCACTTAGTTTGAAATTACATATCCGAAAATTTTTAACTTTACAAATATTGAAATTACATATTCAGAATCCAATTTTTGTGTGTGTATACATTCATACGATGTCAATAATAATGTCCACGTCACAAATATTCTGTGGAAAATAGCCTTTGCCGACCTCTGCGTCTTTGCTTCTCAATTCTCATTCATATATATATTTTTTTAAACTTTCCTCTTCTGTTTTTTCTTTTATTTCTTTTTGACGGGGATATTTCTGTTTTTTTTGTTTCCCTCCTTTTTCTGTAAACCACATAAAAGAAAAAAGGCATACATCTTCCAATAAAATCGTTCATCTTTCTCTTTAATCCAGGCCTCTTTTTCTTTACGCACCAGCTTCCAGGTTCCCAATTGCTTATAATCCTTGAATATGTAATCCGTTATATAATACTCATACTGTTCAAGATTTAGTTTCTGTTAATTTTTGACACTAAATTTCGTTGTTTATTAAATTGGGATCGAAATTTATCGCTTCAGTTTGTTTATATTTGTTGGCTACTCGACCTTTTTTTGCATATATATACATGGGTTATTGAGCTTTGATGATTTTGGATTGACAATTAACTCCTCTGGAATTATTCTTGTTTTGTTTTTCTGATTTCTTGTTTGGGCTGCGATTGCTTTTGTGTTTGAAATGTGTGGTTGTAAGTGATATATGTTAGTGGGTTTGGAATAATATTAGAATAACTTGTCTGTTCCCTTTCTTGAAAGAAAGATCTTTCTAATCATGTATTGGTCTGGGAATATTATGGTAGTTTGACACCTGGGAGCCTGTTGCAGAAAGTTGAACCAATAGTTAAAGAATAATCCCAGTTGGCGTTGTGCTTTGCTTTCATTTATTGAAGTTAGGCCAGTTTGAAAGATACCCTTCTTGAGGGCTTGGACTACAAGGGTAGGGAAGTTCCATATAGAAAGAATCAACTTTGATTTCTGCTGATAGTTGTTAAAAATGGTGGTTGAATCAATTGCTGCATCCCCTTTGTTGCATCTTTCGTTCTCGGGAGGAGGCTGGCAGGAGGTTTCGAGCAAAAAGACGATGATAAATCCCACAAGTCTCTTGTCCAAGAAAGTGTTTGGGAATAGGATTTGGTGTACTCAGCCTCTGCCGAGTATAAGAACTGATCAGCAGATAAAGTGTCAGGCTATGGAATTGGCTAAGGAGACATATTCTCATGGTATTCGTCGGGATTTCAAGTATGCCATTGATGCAGGAGTTAACTGGAAGCCATGTTCATGGCCACCAGAGAACAAGGCCGACAATTTTAGACTTCATAATCCGTTGCTTGACAAGAAAGAATGGGTTGTGGATGGTTGGCTGCTATATTTGAGTGGGAAGGTGTGCTTATTGATCAAAACCCTGATCTTGAAAAGCAAGCCTGGTTAGCTCTTTCAGAAGAAGAAGGAAAATCACCCCCTCCGGCTTTCATTCTTACAAGAATTGACGGAATGAAGAACGAGCAAGCAATTGCAGAGGTCCTCTGTTGGTCTAGAGATCCAGTACAATTGAAAAGAATGTCTTCTCGTAAAGAGGAAATCGACCAAGCTTTACAGGGTGGCGTTTATAGTTTTCGATCCGGTTCTAAAGAGTTCCTAAACGTTCTGATTCGTTACAAGATACCAATGGCATTAGTCTCCACTCGACCTAGAAAATCCATTGAAGCTGCCATTGATGTCTCTGGTATAAGAAAGGTTTTCACAGTCATTGTAGCAGCAGAGGATGTACATAGAGGAAAACCCGACCCCGAAATGTTTGTTTATGCAGCACAACTTCTGCAATACCTTCCTGAAAGATGCATTGTATTTGGAAACTCAAACAAAACAGTGGAGGCTGCACACGAAGCCCGTATGAAATGTGTTGCTGTTGCAAGCAAACATCCAGTGTATGAACTTAGAGCTGCTGATTTGGTTGTTAAGCGCCTTGGCGAGCTTTAGGTGGTTGACTTAAAGAACCTAGCAGGTGTTGAGTCATCTGAATTCAGTGCAAATGAGCCAGAGTCAGAGATGGAGCTCGAGGAAGAAGGCGACACGGATGGTGATGATGATGATATATCATGGTTATAGTCAGTTAGCAATTGTACAGAATGTTCCCTATGTGGTGCTTTGGTCTGATGTTGTGATTCTAGTGTATAAGTAGGACGACTTTAAGAACACATCAGGTTTAGCATCATTGTAAAAGAAATATATAGTTAGTCCCTATTGAGTCTGCCATTAGAATCATCACAATTTGTACGTATTCCAAATGTATCAAGCTTTCTTTGATTGTTCAGATCAGCTGTTTTTTTTTAAGATTAAGTGGATATTTTAAACTCAAAGATTGATAGAAAATGGATTGAAGAACCAGATAATAGTGGCTTCTGGCAAGCTTTTTGCTATGAATCCAGGCCGGCTTACTGTTCTTTTTGCTCGAGGATTGGTCAAGTTGAAAAAGTGTGCCAAATTAAACACCCAGTTCTTCACCTTAAAACTCGGCCCGAGCAGGAATATAGACCAAAAGCACAAACAATGATCAATCCAGGAAGGATGTTGTGGTTGATATCGAAGGGGTTAGAATTAGAACTGAAGTAGCAACTAAAGCTCTTCTAGCTGCTAGGACTTGTTCTCAAGAAGAATATGTTGAAACATGGTGATTCTGCGAAAGATGATATTACTGTGATTCTGGAGAAACATGGTGATGTGAGAGGCGTAGTGTTATTGCTGGAAATCTGATGCCGAATACGGATCCGAATCGCAAAAAAAAAAATCGGGAGTTTTCTTCTTTTGTTGCTTTTTCCGATCGCCGACTCGAATCGATTCTAAGCATCGGTCGAGTCACTCAATCTTGCATGCGATGGAAACTACAAATTGGAATTAAGTTTCAATTTTACTACGACTTAAAACACATAATCAATTCATCTAAACCACAAGAAGATTTAGAGGTTTTACCCAACCAAAGAGATAACGCGATCTTTCAGATTGTATCTCCAAACGATGATTGATGGAGTGTATAACTACCAAAGAATAAATTTATCCATCATTTCATTCTTCTACCTTTTGTTAATGATCTCATAATCATGTAAGGCCTTGAAGAAGAGTTTGAATAGAGTTATTTTCATGGCATCATGGTGAACTTGTTTTATTTTAGGTCTAATATCTTTGTAGATTGCTTGATAACTTTAAAGTGGTGCGTGCACCTCTTTGCAACATGTACTAGTAGATGAAAATTGATTTTTCAGATTCCAAATATCAACGTGATAAGTAGTAACAATCCTATAATTACATGTTGATGTGCAGTAACATAAATGGATAGTTTGCAGTAACATGCCTAGTCATTTACAAGTCGAATAGTTGTATGAATTTTCAAATTGTGACCGTTGGTATGAATATTTGCATGTTAAGATGCAGTAACTAGATGTTATGATGCAGTAACAAGTTAATATTTTACAGTAATACTGCCATAAGCATAACATAATTGTATGATTCTTTTAACTGTGAATGTCGGTATGAATATTTACATGTTCATATGCAGTAACTAGATGTTGTGATGCAGTAACAAGTTAATATTTTACGGGGACACTGCCATAATCATTACCATTTTGCAGTAACAAGTTAATATTTACAATGACATGTCTAGTCATTTACAATTAATATAATTGTATGATATTTCAGATTCTGAATGATTGCATGCAATGACGGTTTCACTCTAGTTACAAGTTAATATTTGCATGATCATATGCAGTAGTTAGATGTTGAGATGCAGTAACAAGTTAATATTTTATAGCAATACTGCCATAATCATTACCATTTTGCAGTAACACTTCCTTAATCACTACCATTTTGCAGTAATAGAGCAACAATTAGGGTTTGTATAAAATGTAATACATCATAATGTCAAATTTTCTTAAACTACTAGAGTAGCAGATCCATAACCATTACCATTTTGCAATAACACTTCCTTAATCACTACCATTTTGCAATAACAGAGCAACGATTTGAATACTATTGTAATATATCATAGTGTCAGTTTTTCTTAAACTATTGCAGTAACGAGTCCTTAATCATCACCATTTTGCAGTAACACCGTTTTAATCACTACTATTTTGCAGTAACAGAGCAACAATTAAGGGTTGTGTACTATAGTAATACAACATAATATCAATTTTTCTTAAACCACTGCAGTAACAAGTCTATAATCATGACCATTTTGCAGTAACACACATTTAATCACTACCATTTTGCAGTAACAAAGCAACAGTATCTTCGAATTTCTTAGAAACTAAATCATATTATACAAAACTGACATTCATCAGCATTTTACTGATTTTTTGTTTAGATGTAACAGTTAGAAAAATAATTGCAGTAACAATTATATGTAAATAATGAAAATCTCCAAAATATAACTGAATATTGAAAAAATTCACAATATTTGTGTTCTAAGATCTCCCCCTTTCTGTTCTCCGTCATATATTTCTTTGATTTTCTTCATATATCTTGTTTTTCTTTTACCCATTCTGTAAGAATTGCTTCAAACCTTCGTTGTAGCTATCTGTTGTTGCTGCTTGCTGAATTTATCGAAGAAATTTATGTGTTGTAACTACAATCTTCGATCGTGGTTTCCTAATTGTAACTGCAATCTTCGATCATGGTTTCCTAATTGTGATCGTGGTTTCCGAATTATAAGTGCTTTGAATTGATTTCATGGTTTATCGTGGGTTCAGTGGTGTTTTTGTTGTTGTTGTTGTTTATCATGCGTCTTTTTTTTAATTTTATTATATAAGTCATTTTTGCAATTTTTTCAAATTGTCTGTCGTATTTTATCATTTCGTATCAAAAAATGGATTTTAATCTCTTTCTCTCTTAGAAAAAATGCATCACCTTCAATCAACGCCTAAATTTTTTAATACCTAGCTGAGTTATTCATTCAAAAAAAGGGGGGAGTGGTTTAAAAGGACAAAAAAGAGAGGAAAATAGGAATCAGGATAGTAGAAATGTAAATTGGGTGATAAGTGTTATACCCGTAGTATTTTATGCGAAATAAAGTTAATAAATAGAAAGAAGAAGAACAATTTATATATTAATCTGAAAATAAGTTACAAGTACAGTAATGGAAAAATAAAGTAAAGGATATGCTAAGAACTGAGGCGAGATGAAACTCTGTCCTTAAGACAAATTTGCTCCGGCTTGTACCCACAGATTATGCAATTGTCTCCCAGGATTACTCAGTATACCTGTCCAAAGAGAGGTACTTCAAACTCTGACATCACTTCAGAAAACTCTTCAACCTTATATGCAAAACTATATGAATGTGTATTATATTTCTGTTGTTGTAACTTGTGTGTATTCTCCATGTTGTGAATGCTTGTTTATATAGAGGCTTGAGCAAGCAATTGAGAAGTCTCAGCATTGATAACCATTAATGCATTTACTCCAACTACTCTCACTTTGATATCAGTATTTATCATGACAGTTTAGAAGAAGATGAAAAGTTTCAGCCGAGTCAGCTTGTTGTGCTGAAAAAGGCCTACTGAAACATTTAGCATTGCTGAGCCTCAGCTGACTTCGACTCTGCTGAGTTTGTCACCCTGCTGATCGAACATTCAGCATTGCTGAGCCTCAGCTGACTTCGACTTTGCTGAGTTTGTCGTCACCCTGCTAATCGGCTGAGCCTCGGCCACTCCGCTGATTTTGTCCAAGCCTCAGCCGACTTCGACTCTGGTGAGTTTGTCGTCACCCTGCTGATCGGCCGAGCCTCGGCCACTCCGCTAATTTTGTCCAAAAATATAATACTAGCCCAGCCCAAGGCCCTCAGGCCCAAGAAGGCCCAATTCCCCAAAGCCAAAGCCCAAGGTCAACGGGCACGGGCGGGCGGCGGCGCGCGCGCGTGTGGCAGTTTTAGCAGAACATCGTCTAACTAAACATTCCAAGTCTTCCTCCCTTTCTCTAGGAGCTTATACCCATCATCAAGCTGTCATCATTTAAATACTTGACATTGGACCACTCGTGTTCCGATGTGGGATAAAAGTTTACACAACTCTACTCCCGATATTTCACAAACAACTTAAAAGCGTTAATATCTTATTCATCCGTACTCCGAATTGAATAATTTTAAATCATATTGTCAACTACGTAGCACGTAGTTTCCAACGATTTAATAAAGTCTCGATAACTTTAATAAAAGTCTTATCGAACTCGAACTTTAAAGTAGTTGTCGAAAATGATTAAAAAATCGATAAAATCATTTTTGCTCTATTTTCTCCAACAATAAGGACAAATCTACTGTTCATAACCCCAAATCAACTATTTATTGTAGTGAAACTGACCTCAAATCCACTGTTTGCAGCAGTGGATATGTCATTTTTACCCAGAAAAATATTCCACTGTTCTCTTCACATATTTCTATGTTCAATTTGTATTTTTTGACAATAAACCCAAAAAAAAACAATCTTATTATTTGACTCCCCAAATAAAATAAAATAGATTTATTAGGTGCACCCGCCATATGCGGAGTGCATCCATGTGGCGTAATGTAAACATTTTATTTCTAAACTGAATACAAATTGCGTGGTCCATATTTGTTTACCCGTCAATTCGGTGCATATGGAGATAGCACACAAAAACTTCCCCGGAAAGAGGTAACAAAGCAAAGCGTTTAGAATGAAATATTACTGCATTAAAAAAAATTTATTTAAAATTGAAAAGACTTCATTTGAGAAATCGTTCTAGAGCCCAAAATCCCGCATGATCAACCATACTTGTAGCGATAATTATGTATAGAGGGTTGTGAATTTTCTGAGTTTGGATGGCATAGAGGGTTGTAGTAATCATAGTTTTACGTTTCTGGTTTGTAGAGGTAGTGAAATCAAAGGATTCAAAGTGTTTTACTTTCAAATCTCTTTTTGGATCGCTTTTATTCGCAAGTATGGTAAGAGAGTGTTCTTAAATGGATTTTTGGTGTTTATGTTATGTATTGTCGTTGTAAATTTGCAAGTTTTGGTTGTAATAAGGTTGGGAAGTCGGGGTGTGATGATACGCATCATTTTCACCTTGAAACGAAGTTGTTTCTGCGTATTTTCGTCGACTAGCGAGCGCCAAACTGAGCAGAAATAGGCAATACGACTCTGTTTTTGTTGGCGGGTGCCAATGTTATTTTGGCGGGCGCCAATGATGCAGCACAGGTAAACATAATGCACTGTCAGAGTTGGCGGGCGCCAAATAGAAGCAGAAGCTTCTGTCATTTTTGGCGGGTGCCAAGGTGAAGCAGATTGGTATTACTGTTCTGGACAGGGTTTTGGTGGGCGCAAAAGGGTTTGTTCACCCTGTTTATCCGATTTCTTGTGTACAACTTGTTATTGTTTTGTATGCATGCCTTTGGGGGCATTATCTGGTAATTGGCAATGTCTAACATCGACTGTTCATTAGTCTTGGCTTAGCACCACAACCGAGACCGCTGCGGGAGAATATGGGAGCACAGGAAGGCGATTGTTTAGACCTTGCAGATATAGACTTAGTAGTCAATAATACTTTTACAATGTGCTAGGTAGCTTAATTAGAATGTCTAGGACTAGAAGTCGTTAAGAAGCCTTTTTATGTGAATGAATCAGGTGGTTTGATTAAACTCGTAATAAACATATGCGTTGTGTCTAAAAGCTAAAACACCGTTATCATTGGTGAGTCACGTTTACTCTTCATAGTTTGAAACTATTGCACCTCTCCACTTGGTCATATGCCAAGGAACTCGTGTGATCTTCCTCACGGAACTACCTGTGCCCTTGAGTGCTACGGTGTTGTGGTGCGTTGTTCACCATATACCAGTGTCTTTTGATCTTGGTGTAACAAAATTACTTGAGCAAGGTTATACTAACTGAGCTAGTAGAGGGTGAGTGAACTTTTCTGTTACAATCTATGTGATAGTGTTTGTAGAATTCATTCGGTTACATGTATTCTTGTGTATTCATTTCCTCCATTGTCTTTATATTATTGTTTGGGAGATAAACATTATGTTTTTTTTTTGGAGTTTTAAACATTATGTTTGAGAGTTAGACTTTTATAATTTCTCTTTCAATTGGGATGTAATAGTTAAAGCAACATTTATTTCGTTGTTTTAGTCTTTTTAGTTTCTTAGGCGTGGAGTGGAACAGTTTATTCGTTTGTTTATCGTTTGACATACCCGAGTCGTTTCTTTAGTTTTAACTTTCTCTCTTTACTCTGGTTTAATTGTTACGAGGCTTACGTATATATTACTTTTATTATTTAAAAAGATAATATATGCGTACCGGACATTTTTTAAGAACTTTGTGTCCGGAAATGGGACATCACAATTGCAATAGTTGTTCTAAAAAAATTGCAATAATTGTGATAATCTCTTGGCTCAAGTTTGATTAAAATAATCAAGACGAAAATCGATTGACCCACATGAGTAGCTCAGATGGTTCCCGGGTGACAGATTGCACCAAAGAACGCATGATCGAATCCCTGCAACCACATTGTGGGAGTTAGCTATGAATTCAGTGTGACTCCTTGTGGACACCGGTGCCACATTAATGGCCACCGAGTCACCATGATTAACCTCCTCACCATTCTATCGGGTCGGGATGGAGGCCCTGTGGGCGAGGGATATCGCCTTTTGCACCAAAGATGAGAATCCATTGGTGTAACGCCCTGCTCCCGGATACCGAGTTCTTATCCGAAACAGAACGTTCGCCACATATAATATTAAATAAATTCAATATTATATGCAGCCTCTACGTCATCGTATTAAGTTAAGCAAAACGGAAACTAAAAAGACTCAGGTGAAATCATAAATGCTACTAGAATAGAAACCGTCCAAACTAAAGATAGAAGAGTTATCTTACATCAACGGAATAAAACTTACAAAGTACGATGTCTTATGATGTTACAACAAGTTTGAAAACAAAAGTGCAACATAATCTTCAAAATGAAATACAACATAGTCTAGTACATCATGAATAATAAAAGAAATATGAAAGCATCACGTGTAGCATAGGACATCATATATTGTACTCAAAGTCATCGTCGAACTCCGGCTCAACCTGTTTGTCTTCTCAGCCCACAAAGCATACAAAACAAACATGCAATAGAAGTAAGTACAAAATTACTTAGAAAAAGGTAGAAGCTATTAACAACTAAGCTTTCTAATGAAAGGTTCACAATTATTAATTAAGTTATCTTTATTAGACCAACTCAAACTTTAGGGTTCACTTCATGCTAATCAACATGTCGTGGGATCCTACTTGTTTCTAGCTTAGCTTACCTTTGTCACATCGGTATCCAATGGCACTACGCATGGTGCTACTCACCACGAAGTATATGGGTGCAACCTATTGGTGGATCACACCAATAGCCACGGGCTAGCCCCGATAGTATACGCGTTCGGTGAAGTCCTCCACTCCTGGTCCCCTCGAGAGTCAGCAAAGTTATTCACATTATCTTGACCGCTCACACATCATGATATAGACTTGTGTCTTACCAAGAATAACATGATGTTTAGGCTTTTAACTAGACAAGTACGTATGTTACTAACCATTTACCAGCCACCTAAGTGTTTTCAAGTAGAAGCCTCGCTTACATCTTCCACTCCCTCACTTAGACAACTAGACAAGGATAAGACCTAGCACATTATACATATATTGATGAATATAAATTCATCAAAGCACAGACCAATCATGCTCTTCCGACGGTCACGAACTTCAACTCTTAGGAAGAATCCATTCGGTGTTGGAACTAAACGCATCAGAAGCTTAATCATGGCTTGTTCATGTTTATATAGTGTTATTAGATCAAGAAACAACATCCAAAACTAGATTCGGGGCTCAAAACACTTTAAAACACAAAACAGAAGGTTTTGGCGCGCACTAAACCTGATCGGCAAACATGACAACTTCTACATTTACGATTTGGCACACACTAAGCCCTCTTTGACGTGCGCTAAAAGCTCTCTCGAACATTCGACACCTACTAATTCACTTTTAGCACGCGCTATGCCCCTTTCGGCGCGCACTAAAAGCTCCTAGTACTTCCTGCCGCCTTTGTGGTCTCGTTTAGCGCGCGTACCAAACGCCTAAAACAGCCGTAAAACATACTTTTCGGCACTTTTACGATTTCTAACACAAATCCAACCATTTTGACAGCAATAAACACATAGAAACAACAACAAAACAAGTCTTAATCATACCATAACATATCATGCTTCAACAACTTAAAATATGATTCTAACAACAAAATGCAACACAAAACTCAACCCAAACGTTATAAACCCCTAATTACTCAATATGAAAACCCTCGTACTTGTGATTCCAAGCAAAAGCAACCAAAACCTTCGAGCAACCGCAACACTCCCTAGAACTCCATCACAAACCTAATTGATCAACAAATGAACAAGAAATAATAATGATCAAAAGATTCTATACAATTAGAACTACGAATTGATCAACTTTATTCAACCAACATGATCAAATCTTATGATCAAATGTTGAAGATCTCAAAACTAGGGCAAAACTAATCTTTTCCAAAACTTCAACTTTTTGGTATCCAAAAGATGCCCGCTTCGCCACGATTCCGTTTCTCAACTTAAATCTGGAAACCGACGAAACATTATGAGAATTTAGAAGGATTATCTCCTTTCTTTTATGTTTCTCTGGAAAAACACAGTTCGAACTTTTTAGGAGCACCACTTCCGACAACCTCCCATTATTAATGGGAGTTTTATTTCCAATAAAACTTCCCTCATTAATTTCCATTTAATTCCTCTTTTATTAATTACCATAGTTAGTACATTTCTTTATATAAAAACTTTAAATTCATAATTAATTAAATATAATATTTCATTTTCACAAATGACACGTGCATTCTTTATCGAAAGCGGAATATTACGATTGGGTTTAGTTTTGGAAGCTTTTGTTTTGCCTTAGGGCGATTCTATCGTTGCATCACACTTATCATAAATCATACTGAATCAATTTTTTAAAAGGTTGATTCTAGAGTCAAAACCCTTTCTTGTTGTACAATTTTGGATTTCAAGGGAACAACAATGTCAAAACAAAACCGCAGAAAACACAGAAAATATGATATGCTTGATATAACGTAGAATCGTGATTAACACTTTCCTACAAAAGTTATTTGACCCTTATAAGATGCCTTGGGTTACACAAATACTTCTGTGAGATAAGACTACGTTTTTCTTCACTTTTTGGCACCAAAAGAGAAGAATACTAATGGAGGTTTTATTAGAAAGTTATTGACTCTCAAAGATGATGTGCAAAATCCCACTATGTTTAAAGCACTTTAAAAAAAAAAATTACAGTGGTGGAAAACCGACCTCTTATGTATGCAACCTATGGAAAGAAGTTACATACATAAGTCAGTTGAAAAGGATGAAAAGACACACCAATTCAGAATTTCGGGCCACAGGAAGGCGCCTGTGGCCAGCCTGTGAAACCCCAAAAACGGCCAAAACTTTCTGTTCAAATTTGTGAACAGATTTTTCTCACAAAGATGACACTTTGTCTGCTTTTTCCAAATTCTGAATTTTGGTCCTGTAAGTGGATTTTCGAGTCCTTTAAGTGATTTTCCCGAACTATACTTAATCATTTAAATCAGTAAACTCGTAAATACTTATATGAGCATACACTCAGTATCTCCAAACTCATATTATAACATTCGAGTTCACCTATCTTTGTACCAAACCCGATTACATAAATGAACATGGTAACACTTAAATTACCAACAATCCTCCCCCATTTAAGTGTAATCCTTGGCTTAGCTGAAGAACAGTCAAAACATAACAACTCATGCATCAATGATAATGTCACGAAGATTGAATTATCACCTAGTAATATTACACATTTCAAATATTCGAGTATTGGGGTGTGTCAAGCATTGAACCCTTTACACGTTTTGAATACATGAAGATAACATACACATGAGTTAAGATAACTCCAAAAGTTTATTCTTGACACTAATTAAACAGGCCTTGTGTCCATATCCATTCAGGAGCATATAAAAAGCCAACTCTCGAACTTCCTTGAAGCGGCCAAACTTCATACTCATATAGGTGAATCTTTTATTAATCGTGCACCTGCAATAGCACTTTGTCAAAAGACTCATTAAGAAGAAACACTTCAACCTAATCTTGCAGGTCATAGCACATACCTTCGGGACAATTTAATGTGCTCAAATCTAAGACAATAGGCCTTCCACATTGAATTCTGCCTCTAACATTGTATTAGAGGGGAATTGGGTATCCTATCACCAAGATTTATATGAGTTGTAAACCCATCCCGTTAACCGACTTTTGTACCAAGTCTCTAGCCAATCCTTTGGTTAAGTGATCGGCTAAATTATGTTGAGATCTCACAAACACAAACCGAAATCACCCCATGAGTGATCAACTCACGTACCGCGCTTATGTCTAACGCCAGTGTCGCGACTTACCATTATACACTTGACTATATGCTTTAGACAATGTAGATGCACTATCACAATGGATAGAAATAGGTGAAATCGGTTTAGGCCATAATGGAATTTCATATATCAAATTCTAAGCCACTCCACCTCTTTTCAATCGCTTTGCTAAGGCAACAAATTCTGACTACATAGTCGAGCTAGTAATACATGTTTGCTTTTTGGAAGCCCAAGAAATGGCACCTCCTCCAAGCAAAAACACCCAACCACTTGTAGAAGAATGATCCTCTACATTGGATATCCAACTAGCATCTGAATACCCTTCTATTACTGAAGGATGTCCAACATAAGTCAAGCCAAAATCCTTGGTTAACTTAAGATACCTTAGTACACGAGTTACCGCACGCCAATGATGACTACTCGGATTACTCGTGAACCTGCTTAGCTTTCCAACCGTATAAGCAATATCCGGACGTGTGCTAGTCATAGCATACATCAAACATCCTATCACCCGAGAATACTCAAGTTGTAATATCAGATTTCCCGTATTAGGCATGAGTTTCTCATTAGGATCCATGGGAGTGTTGGCTGGAGTAGAATTTTCACAATTGAATTTCTTCAACACTTTTTCAATATAATGAGATTGTGTCAAAGAGATCCCTTTGTCACTCCGTTTGATCTTGATTCCAAGAATCACATCCGCCTCCCCCATGTCTTTCATAGAGAAACTTGATGACAAAAAGGCCTTACAAAGGTCAACTTGTTCTTGGTTAGTTCCAAAAATTAACATGTCATCAACATATAAGCAGATTATTACACCATTACCGGTATTATCAAATTTTCTATATAAACACTTGTCTGATTGGTTAAGCATAAAACCATTAGACAAGACAACTTCATCAAATTTATGATGCCATTGTTTAGGAGCTTGTTTAAGCCCATACAATGATTTAACAAGCTTACATACCTTATGCTCATTTCCAGTCATAACAATCCCCTCCGGTTGTTTCATATATATTTCTTCTTCCAAATCTCCATTCAAGAAGGATGTTTTAACATCCATTTGATGGATTACCAGATTGTTAATAGCAGCTAGGGCAATCAACAATCTAATTGTGGAGATTCTAGCAACCGGTGCATAGGTATCAAAATAATCAATACCTTCTTTTGTCTAAAGCCTTGAATTACCAATCGGCTTTATACTGTCGACCGATGCCATCAACTTTCATCTTTCTTTTAAAGATCCACTTGCAACCCAAAGGTTTGCAACCACGAGGAAGATCATGAGGATCACGTGTTATTTCCCATTATGGAATCCATCTCATCATTGACGGCTTCTTTCCAAAATGACACATCTCGAGACTCTATAGCCTCCTTAAGCGTCTTAGGATCCTCATCAATATTATAAAAATATGAGTATTGAAATCCTACTTCATCTCTTGTTCCTTCCACCAAATAAGTTTGATAGTCGGGTCAAAAGATTTTGGTTTCTAGCCCCTTTTGCTTTTCTGAAGCTCGAAAGGCTCATCACGAGAATCAACACCATTGTTGTTCTCTACTCCAACAATAGTAGGAGTTATATCCTTTGGCCTCGGTATAGAGGTAAACCGATGTTCATCAAAGATGGCATCTCTTGACTCAATCACCGAATGAGCGAAGAATCGAATCATTAGGCTCATGGCATAGAACCTTTAAGCCTTGGAATGCATAGCATATCCAATGAATATACAATCAATGCCTCTCTCACCCAAGGTTTTAATCTTAGGCATGGTGAGCCTTACAACAATTTACTACATCCCCAAACTCGTAGATAATTCAAGTTTGGTTTCTTTTTGAACCAAAGTTCATATGGGGTAATAGGTTCCTTTTATTAGAATTTATTCAAATAACAAGCCGTTAACATGGCTTCTCCCAAAATCCCTCACTCAAGCTGAGTAAGATAGCATGGAATTAACCATCTCTTTAAGAGTACGGTTTTCCTTTCCGCATTATACCGTTTCTTTTCGGTGTGTACGGCGCCCGTAACCTCATGTATAATTCCACATGACCGAAAAAAGGTTGGATCAAAGTATTCACCACCTCGATCGATGCACGCAATTTTTAATTTTAGAGGTTAATTGCAACTCAACTTCACTTTTATAGATTTTGAATTTATCGATTGCCTCATCTTTAGAATGAAGTAAAAACACATAACAAAACCGTGTGCAATAAATCTCATAAAAGTCACTACATATTTTTATTACCAAGAGAAGGCGTAGCACAAAATCACATAAATCACTATGAATGAGTTCCAAAACGGAAGGCGACCTTTCAACACTTTGAAAAGGTTGTCTAACAATTTTGTTTAACATACAAGTATTACACTTATTCATATTCATGTCAAAAAGAAGGAATTAACTCATTTTAGACATCACCAACATACGTTTATAATGAACATGTCCCGACCGAGCATGCCACAAAAGCGGAATTATTAGCATCATGACTAGCGACAACATTATTTACAACATCATCTTTGAATATTCAACATAAACATACCATTACATAAGTAACCAAATCCAATAAATACACCACACTTACTTAAAATGTACTTATCCGACTCATATACTTGTTTATAACCTTCTTTACATAAAATACTACCGAGAAACCAAGTTTTTCCGTATACACGGAGCATGCAACACTTGTTTTAAAATAATACATTTTCCAGAACTAAAAGATAAAACAACACTTCCAATTCCAACTATGGCAGCCCTTGACTCGTTTCCCATAAGTAGCATGGATCCATCGACCACAGGTTCATAGTTTTTAAACCAGCTTCGATCCTTGCAAACGTGTCTCGTTGCACCCGAGTCAATCCACCAAGCAACATCATCATCCTGCATATAAAATGCCTCAGAAATTAGTGGTACATAATTCACACTCGAATTAAATCCACAAGTAACATTCGACCTTGATGTTTAGGAGCACCTTGGTCCTTAGACCACTTGCCCGAATCGTTGTTTGGTCCTTTCTTCCTTACTCGACAATCAACTACGAAATGTCCGGTTTACCGCAATTCCAACAAGCACCTTTTGGTTTTTTGTTGGTATCTTTGCCATTGTTTTTGGAAGATTTTTTCTTATCTTTCCCTTTGCCATTGTTTTTGGAAGATTTTTTCTTATCTTTCCCTTTGTTCTTATATGAACACTCACCGGCTTCCATCATATTGATAGATGTCGAATCCATTATCTCTTTACCCTTGATTTTACCGCCCTCTTGCGCCCTTAGAGATTCCTCTATACGCAAGTGACTACCAAGTTCTACCAGAGATAATTCTTCCTTTTTGTGCTTTAACATGTGTTTAAAATCTTTCCAAGAAGGTGATAACTTATCTATAATGCTTGACACCGAAATAGACTCATCCATTTCCATTTTATGTTGTGCAAATTGACCCAAAATGCGCAGTAATTCATTATATTGTTCCATTACCGACCTTGAATCTACCATGTTATACTTCATGAAATTACCAACCAAGAAATTTTTATTAGAGGCATCTTCATTCATGTATTTAGACTCTAGTGAATCCCAAAGTTCTTTTGCAGACTCAACATTTTGATAAATGTCAAACAAAGAATCAGACATACCGTTTAGAATGTGACCTCTACAGGCGTAGTCATCATTCTCCCATTTGTTCTTCCTCCTCGCCGGTTCCTCCAAAGGTCCATCATCCAATACGCCAGGCATAGGTGTACTTAGTACATACACCACCTTCAACGTCGTCAACGAGAAAATGCATTTTCTCTCGCCATCTTGAAAATTGACTCCTTCGAACTTTTCCAACTTTCCGAAATTTGAAGTCATCTCCTTGACAATTGACATTGCAGAAATTCTGAAAATAACTTTTGTAGATTGTTGTACAATTTTGGATTTCAAAGGAACAACAATGTCAAAACAAAACCGCATAAAACACAGAAAATATGATATGCTTGATATAACGTAGAATCGTGATTAACACTTTCCTACAAAAGTTATTTGACCCTTATAAGATGCCTTGGAGTTCTGTGAAATCTTACGTGAGATAAAATTACGTTTAAAGCTTCACTTTTGGCACCAAAAAGAAGAATACTAATGGAGGTTTTATTAGAAAGTTATTGACTCTCAAATATGATGTGCAAAATCCCACTATGTTTAAAGCACTTAAATAAATAAATAAAAAAATTACAGTGGTGGAAAACCGACCTCTTATGTATCAACCTATGGAAAGAAGTTCACATGTTAAGTCGAGTTGAAAAGGATGAAAAGACACACGATTCGATTAATTTTCGGACACAGGCGTCGTGTGCACACTGTGAAACCCCAAAAGCGGCCAAAACTTTATGTTCAAATTTGTGAATAGATTTTTTCTCACAGGCGCACACCACAATTGCTTTTTCCAAATTCTGAATTTTGGTCGTGTAAGTGGATTTTCGGTCGCTTTAAGTGATTTTTCCAACTATCTTAATCATTTAAATCAGTAAAGCTCAGTAAATACTTATATGAGCGATACACTCAGTATCTCCAAACTCATATTATAACATTCCGAGTTCACCCATTCTGTACTGTAAACCCCGATTACATAAATGAATACAGTAGCAACTTAAATTTAAGCATTTCGAAAATTGATTTTCACGATACGCTTACGAGAAGTCGTTTTTATTTTAATCCAGAACTAAATTTCAAAATGTCGATTTCAGTATGATAAATAATGTATTTGGCGTAATGGAAATAATAAATGCTTTAGTGAACCGTTCGTATGTGATATGTGTGACTATGGTTCGTGACTCATGTTTTAATAGAATTATCCATTACAAAACAAAAGAATAAAACGATGTTGTTGTCAATTGTCATTGGTCGGTCTAATAATGTTAGTACTTAATTTTTAAGCACCCATCTCTACACTATGTATTACGATAGCAACATGTACTATTGCTTACTAAAATATGACCGCCGATAAGGTTTAAATTTAATAAAAGCAAAAGGCAACGGCTTATAAAGTGACATTTTTTACATATCAAATTTAAATATAAAAACATTGAGAAAAATAGACGACATCATTCAATTCAAAATAATACTATAATTCAAACTTATTTTAGGCCGGTGATGTGACCCGACTAATTATCTTCTCCACGTGTAGGCACGACAATGGTTGGGGCGGTGGGCGTGAGGTGTTTGGGGGTGTTGAATAATGAATAATATTGGGGTTAGGTGGGGGTTTTGGCTGTTTCCCAAAAAGTAAAAGATGCACTAGCCACAAAATGTTAGTTAGTCGGTTTGAAAATGAATAAACCTTCTTATTTTTCATTTAGTAAATTAATTTATTAATAATTGAAGCGACTCTTTCCCAAAATGAGTGTAAAATGGTGAGAGATCCGTTAGATACGTGCTTAATTTGTGATCGCTCAAATGCGTAAGTCTAAAACGACAATGGTACTCTCAGGCGTGGATTGAAGGATTTTTTTAGTGTGTCATCAGACTGTAAAATTATATTTTTTATTTAAAAATTTGTTTCACTAAGATTATAAGAGTCTAAAATTATAATTTTTAACAACAAAACTATATTATTTCGATATTAAAAAAAATTCTCGGATCTTAATGGGGTCACGTGACCCTACCATACAACACACAAACTCGCCCTTAGTATTCCTTCCGTTTTTCCAATAGTCGCTTTAGGTGTATCCGTATAGAATAAAAAAATGATTAATGTGTCTGAAATATAATGTCAAAAGACAAAATTAACCTTTGATCTTTTAAACATACTCACTTAATAAATGATATTCATATATTGTTAATTAAAGTACTATATTGGGAATGTACAATTTTATAGGTAATTATAACGTTTCTGTTCCTGATCTGAAAGTAATTATCCCAGGACGTGGAGCGTTCATGTATGATATTTAGAATAAACCTAAATTCCACGTAAGTGCAAGCATCGTATTAGAAAGTAGTAAAAGATTCAAAGAAAACAAGTTGAAGACTCGAGAGAAAATAGACCCTCAGTGCCTTCCATACAACCAACTCAACTAGAATACAATTGCTGTCAAACTAAACCATAAATAACTGAAGGCAAAACTATTATTCATTACAACTTACTTGTCTGAAAAGAAGGAACAAACATAAAAGGAAACTAAAACGTAAATGACTCCATTGCTCCACCCTAAACTAGCACTCCAAGCTCGTCGTCAAATCAGCATGACCTGCAATCTTCTTATTCCAAATACATGAGCGAGCACTAGCTAGATGCTCAGTAGGAGAAAGAAGATGAAAAAAAAGGAGATTCATGGTTTTCATAAGCCGGAAGACACGACATGAATTTACTCTATCCAAGTTTACAAATAAGTGAAAGTATAACTTGAAGAATACGTAAAACACCTTTAAAAGCATCTCTTGACACGTAAGGAACTTACTTTAAAACTTAACTTGGCATTTAAAGGAAAACCACATGGAAACAAACTTTAAACCATGCATAGGAAACATGTCTATTAACTACATCAATTTATCTTGCACGTACTTGTTCAGTTACATTAAGTACTTACTTACTTAACATAGCCGCATTCTTAACTTCATGACATATGTCTTGTCTTTTCATAGCTATATTCATTATGTGGCACCAAGACACTTAACTAAGGGACACAGTGTAGAACACGGCTAATACAACTAACACGTACACCTTCAATCGTGGGAAATAGGGACCCACGGGACTTAGGGACCGCCGTCTCGAGAAGGACATGGATTAGCATATTTAGTCATACCTACGACATGGGAATTAGGGACCCATGGCACCCTTTTCGGTACATTGCCAATAACCGTGACCTTGCCAAGCATGATGGAGCCAAAACACATAAACACATTAGAGCACATAAGGCACATAAGTTCATGTCTACTCTATTGGAACATAAAAAGACCATAACAACACCGAAATACCATTTTATCCCGGCTATTACTATGAAAACATAACCTAAAACTCAGCTAGGACTTAAAGACAGATTCATGAACACCCTGCTGGAGACCTGGAGTGCCCAGAAACTAAGTCTGAGGATTAGTCCGTGCGGTTTTCGAGGTGAAGGGCCGGGACACCGGCCCAGGCTTTAGCCCAAACATGGTTTCTGGACACAGGACACAGAAGCTATGCCTGGGATTCACTCTGGACGCTTTCCCGAGCGAAGGGTCTGTTAAGCGTGCTAGGATTTAGCCCCGGACACAATTTCTGCACCCTAGACACCCATAATCTAACCCTAGGACTCATTCCGGACGGTTTCCCGGCTGGAAGGACGGGGAACCGGCTTAGGCTTTAGGTCCATGGTCAGTTTCTGGTCAAACAAGTACCCGGCTAATACGCAACACATAATTATGTTCGATTTCATGCAATTTAACCATAAAAACATATCTAAACAAACTTAAAACATAAACTTGAAAGTAAAGATGAAACATTTTGATAAGAAGAACTCATTACCTTAATGACGAGCCGAAACCAAAGGCCAAACAACTACGATCGATTCCTGAAACCCTTGGTTAAGCATGCAGTTGCCCAAAACTTGTCATGGGTTGCCCAGAACTCATCCTGGACATGAACTGGGGCGCTTCCCCGGGTGACGGCTAGGGGAACCGGCCCAAGCTTCAACTAGAACGCGAATTATGCATTTTGGGGTTGTCTGAGAGCCTATATATAGGCTTTTGGAAGCCCTATGTCGGTTTTCAAAGACTTGGAGGAAAAGAAAACTTTAAAAAAGGAAAAGGGAAAACAATTTACTAAAAGACTAAAATACCCTTACAAGGATGTGAGGGATTTTACAGTAATAGTACTCATCTTGTTGCTTTCTCTGTTGCAAATAAACTTTTGGAGTTTTTAGTATTGAGAAATGTCTTTTTTTTTATCGGTGATGTAAATAATTTGCTTGGCCATTATAATCAATGTGGGTTGTGGAACCCCATACTTCTCATTAAGGGTATAAACGTCTTTTGTGATTTTTATGTGTCTCGATAATTTTGATAGGACGTGTTTCAATTAAATAAGTGAATATAAGATAAATTGTAGTGTTATGATTATCTTTTCCTTTCAAAAGTTAAGAAAATGGGGGTAGGAATTTGTAGGGCATTTTGGGGACTTCCAAGAAGCTCTAATACCCAAACTTAAACCTTTTACCCTTTCATTTTTTTTCCGGAAATGAAAGATATATTAGACAAAAAAGTCGGGATTACATACAAGAGGATCTGGCTAATTTCTCGTCTCGTTTCGAAGAAATGATCCAGGAGGGAAAGAATCCATTCCACATGGCTGGATTAACGAGCTTTCTAGCGGAAGCAGCAACATTATGACTAACAATATTACATTTCTGCTAATATTACACAACCTAAAAACTGAAGAGAATTCACCAAGTACTGAATATCATTAATAATTACACGAAACTCAATTTGGCGAGATTACACTATTTACCATTTAGGACAAAAGTAAGGAATGTCTTGATCAAAATCCTATTCCATCCTCAGTTTTTTGCTTGAATCAAAGCCCACCGCACCACCTCTGCTTCCGATATTAGGGCTGAGTCAAAATAGGCAAAAGATCTCCCCAAGATTTCCACTAGATTGTAGTTTTTGTCATAAATGGCAACACCACCACCACCAGGCGAGACATAATCGATCCAGGCGGCATCTGTATGGAGGATAAAGTTAACATTTTGGTCAGCCAAATTAGAAACAGGGGAAGATCTTGCAATATTATCAGCACGCGTGACTTAATCCTTCCAAAGAGTATCTACAGAGGCTTCACAAACACATGCAAATGTATAATATTTGTATTCTTTATTAATTTAGAAAGCAAGGTCTCGAGGGTCATCTAAATTTCTTTTGAATAGCCAATCATTTCTGGCCTTCCAGATATTCCAAGAAACAAAAACAGTAAATTCAATAGAAGTTTTAAGAGATGTGAAATTGTTGTCTATAGTTAGGTTATTCCACCAAGAGTGCAAATCAAAAGGGTTGTTATGAAACTGAGGCCAAATAACTGGAATAAGAGACCAAACATCCCTAGCCCTAGGACAAGAAACCAGGATGTGATCCTGTAATATTCCGATTTTCGGGAAAGGGCAGACGTGTCATTTTGCGAAAACGAAATATTATTATTTCTTTTCTTTAATGAGAGTTAAGAATTTAATAGAGTATGTATATATATATTTTCGAATTTTATATATATATATATATATATATATATATATATATATATATATATATATATTTAAGGAAATCGATTATTTGTTAGTTAAAGGACAATTAAGGAAAAAGGGATTTATGGGAAATTGGTATTTAAGGAAAATCAACACACAATAATCCCATAACCTAAACACAAATTCAGAAATTCAGTTTCACACCTCTTCTCTGCGCAACTTTGAGAGGAGAAAGGGGCTAGAGGATTTCTTCAATTAACTGAAGCAAAGCTTGACCGTTTGCAGATCAGAGTAGAGAATTGGAACCGTTGTGAGGAGCACATCGTTTGGATATCAGTGGGAAGGAAGTGCAGCAGTTTTCAGAGGCTTTTGAATCTGGTTTTTGACTTGCAATTAAGTAAGAAACTCTTCCTATGATCTCGGTTATGATTCGTAAAGTTTAGATTATGTTTTTGAGACGTGTAGATGCTACTAAAAGATGTGTTTTTCGTTGATGAAGGATCCTAGGTAATCTTGGGATGATTAGATATGTTTTTTCTACGTTTTCTGTGTTTAATTCGATGTTAATTAGGTTAGAAACGGTTCAGAAATCGAGTTTTGACGATCTTAGCGTTTTGGGAAAAACCAGCGGACGGGACGGAGGCTTCGCAATAGGCGGGACGGGCGTTCGCAACCCTAATAGCTTTCGAGGCAGGCGTTTGCATAAAGCGACGAGCATCCGAGGTGATATTTTTGATTCGGGATGTATTTGTTTTTGGCGAGACGGGCGTTTGGGGTTTAGTGGGCGGGCGTCGATTACGGACGGGCGTCCATAGGGTTTCAAAGCGGGCGTCGGCTGTTTTACCTTGTTTTACGGTTTTATCATTCTAGTTTATTTCGGGTTGTATAATCATATTATTATTGTTTTAAACCCTTATTTATGATGTGATATCATTGGTTAACATAAGCAAGCCTGAATTGATCTTCTGATTCGTTCAGTTAAAACACCGAATGTACTCTTAAAGGGAGTTGAAGTTCGGATCCGTCGGAAGAGCATGACAGGCTTGTGCTTTGGTGAATTAGCATTCATCAATGTCTGTGTAATTGCTAGGCCTTGTTGATGTCTAGTGGTCTAGGAAGAGAGTAGAAAATGCGAGGGAGATTAATTGAAAACACATAGGTGGTTAGTAAATCATTCTAATAAAATTACGTATTTGGCTAGTAAAAGATTAAACAACATGTCTCTCTTGGATAGGCACCAGTCTATATCGCGATGTGTGTGCTACCTCTGAAGGTGGGAGAACTCCGTGGAGTCAAAAAAACCCTAAGTCACGGAGGGACTCACCTTTGAGGTGTGCATACTATCGAGCCTACCTATTCTAGCCTCCGTGGATATTGGTGTGATCCACTAATATGTTGCCAAGAGTGTCCCAAAAGTGGATACGCGTAGTGTCTGCTTGAGTGCGGTTGTAACATAGATAAGTTAAGTAGGAATGTTTAGTCAATTCATGTTGATGGACATGAGATGAACCCTAAGTGAGTCGGTCAAACATAAACAACTAAACCTTTAAATATCTTTTCTTTATAAATTGTAATTGTTCCCATAGCTCTCTCTTTCTTATTAAGTACGTTGTATTTACCTCAAATGCATGTTTTCTATGTGTTTGGGGTGAGAAAACAAGCAGTCGATAATGTTTACGAGGAGGAGTTCGATAATGGCGTTTGAAGGCGCCTCATTGAAGACTTTACTTTTATTATTTTGTTATTCTTCATTAGGACGGTGTTAGACTTTTGGTCTTTCGAGACTTGTGAAATCTTTATTACGTTTCTTTTGAGAATATCATACATTTCTTTCGGATTATCGTATTTTTCTTGAATGTAATAAGTTACATTTCCACCTTTAGATGTTGTTTCTATTCTTGGATGATTGGAAATTTTTATACCCGAGTCTTTTGCTTCCGTTTGCTTGTTTTTGATACGATGTAGTAGAGGCTTACATATGAAATGAATTTATTTTTATTTTATACATGCCGAACGTTCCTTTTCCGGATGAGGACTCGGTGTCCGGGAACGGGGCGTTACAGATCCACAGTCTCAGAACAGCTGCCATAAAAACTACAAGAAGTAGGGATATGGTAGGAAGTGATTCTACTAGAAATGTTAGCTTTAAAAGGGAGAATACCCTTAAGACATTTCCAAAAGAAATTCTTAAGTTTGTTAGGCAGAGTTAAAGTCCAAAGAAATTTCCAAAATTTATCATTAGGGCCTGACACATTCTGAAATCATAAGAAGTATTAGAATGGAAAAGGTTAATATTTAGCCTTTCAAAAAAAGAAAGCATAAGCAGATTTTAGGGAGAAAATCCCAATACAGGATGACTGCCAACAATGGATATCCTTTTTCTTGTAAAAACTTGGAGGAAAGAAAGTATTTGGTGGACATCCACTGGCTAGAAAGATTGCCTAATACTATTTTCATTCCAAGCATTTCCTACTATCAAATCACTGACACAAAAAGTATCAAAGGAGAATCGGTAAGGGGTTTAAGGTTTTCACTTAGGGTTGTTGGGGAGCCACTTATCTTCCCAAATCTTAACATATTCCCCATTCCCAATAGACCAACAAAGCCCATCCTTGAAAGCTTTTAAAGTAGAGAGGACACCCTTCCAGAAATAGGAACTACCTATACAGGATTTTCCTTCTAAAAGGGAGCAATAAGAAAAATATCTAGCCTTAAGAATTTTTGAAAGCAAAAGATCAGGGTTTTACAGAAATCTTCAAAGTTTCCTTGCCAAGTAGGCCATGTTAAGGGCTTCAAAATCTCTAAAACCAAGCCCACCTAGGATTTTCATCATACAAAGTTTCTTCCAATTTAGCCAATGCATTTCCTGTTTAGAATCAACCTCCTTAACCCACTGAAACTTGGCCATCAAAGCAAAGAGCTCATTGAAAAGTCCTTTAGGATTTTTTTTGGCACATACATTGGATAAGAAGTGGCCATAGTGATGACAGGCTTCAGAAGGATCTCTTTTCCGCCTAGACTTAAGAGTCTATTCTTCCAAGAAAAAAATTGTAGATATTTTTTCTTTTAGGTAGCAAAAAACTTCTCTTTTTGACCTTCCAAAAAGAAGAGGAAGGCCCAGGTATTTAGTATTAGGGCCCACCAAAATGACAGGGAAATAAGAGATAATATGGGATTTTAAAACGTCATATACCCTTCTATTGAAAAAATGCCTGATTATTGACCCGAGCAGTTTCGGTAGATATTTAGAATGTCAGAGAGATTTTGAGCTTGCATAGGGTCAGCATTACGAAAAACAAGACTATCACGAGCAATAAATAAATGAGAGATAGAAGGGCAAGATCTTCTAATCTTAATGCCATGAATAACACCATCCAATTCAGCACTATTTAGCAGCATACTAAGACATTCAGCACAAATGGGGACATGTAAGTGGATAAAGGATCCCCTTGCTTTATACCCCTAGATTGTTTGATAAAGTCAGTCCTGGTACCATTGATGAGAAATAAACAATGGAGATACATGCCATAATTCTGTTAATCCAGTCAGAGCAAAAACCTAACTTCACGATCACAAATTTAATAAAAGGCCATTCAACCCTGTCAAATGCTTTTGCCATGTCCAGCTTTAGGGGACATAATTTGATTACATTTTGATTTGTGATGCATCATATGATTCAAGTATTCATGAGCCAAAATATAATTATCAGTGATGTATCTCTTAGGAATGAATGCAGATTGGTTATGACTGATACAGAAGGGCATGACTTTCTTCATCCTATTTGCTAAGACTTTAGACAAAATTCTATAGATGACATTACAACGACTAATATGCCTAAAGTGAATCACCTCAAACGAGTGAGGTGCCTAGGGATTAGAGTGATACATGTGTGATTCATTTCTCTAAGCTTCATGCAAGACTGGAAGTAACCCTGAATCATATTTAATAAATCATACTTTATCAAATGATAAAATCTGTTTTTAAATAAATGGGTCATACCGTCTGGACTAGGTGTTGAGTGAGTTTTCATGCTAAAGACTGCTTCTGACTTCACTTTCAGTAATAGGGACCATTAGAGAATGATTCATGCCTATAGAAATCTACATTCAACTTTGCCAAAATGCTTGTCAGTTGAGTGAAATTACTGTAAAGGAAAAAAAGAGAGGATAAATAAGTGGAAAATTCATTAAATATCTCCTCAATAGATTGGCACCAAGAAGAAGAGTCGGCACATTTTAAGGAGGAAATGGAGTTTTTTCTTCTTCTGTTAGAAACAGAAGAATGAAAGTATTTACTCCCTCCTTCCCATAATATAACGCCTTTTGGCCATTTCACACAGATTAAGAAAACCTAATAAATGAGTTATTTTTTAATATTTCAATGCAAAATATTGTATTGTTTTCTGAGACTGTCTATAAATATTGCATTGTTTAGTGTGAAAGTGAAAATAAAGCATTTAATATTGTATTGTTTTGTGAAAATGACTTATATTTTGGGACACTAGTAAAAAGCCAAAAGGCCCTATATTACGAGACAAAGGGAGTAGTATTTTTATCTTCATCCCTAAGCCAGAATTTTTTAGCTTTTTGAGACCGGTACTTCTCATCTTGCTTATAGGCTTCTTTGAGTTCATCTTGGAGGCTTATAATATTATGAAAATCAGTCAGCGAGGGATTACTATTTTGAGCCAAGATTCTATTTAATTGAGCTTGTATGTCTCATTTTATTAGCGACATTGATTTTTGCTTCCCTCTCCATTTAAGGATACCCACTCTGTGACCTTAATTTCATCATAAAAATGTACATTATAGACCCCTTAAAATAGAATTCCAGCTAGCAATAACAACATCAGAAAAACCAGTCATATCCAACCATCTTTGATAAAAAATAAAATATTTATGACCCTTAGAAACTAAGTGACTAGTATCTTCCAACAACATATAGTGGTCAGACGCAATAGTGTAAAGATGCACAAAAGAGAATTTTGGAAAAAAGGACTTTCCAACATTTAGAAGAAAGAAACCGGTCTAACCTTTCTAGGGTAGTTATATTTCCCCCATTAGTTCTTTTCCAAGTCCAAAATTGGCCAATATAGCCTAGATAAAAATAGCATTATCAGCAACAAAACTTCTGAAGTCCCTGAAAGAGCCTTCAGACCTTTGAGAACCACCAAGCTTTTCTCTAGAAGAAAGTAGATCATTGAAGTCCACAACAATTACAAAATGGTCACCCCATGAGGCCATTCTACTAGACAAAAAAGATCAGCAATTTCTTCTGTCAATAAGATTCAAACTAGCATAAATACCCACAGACCACCAAATGGTGCTATTGCTGGGGTCAATTGACTGAGTTTCAATAGAGCAAAAAGTAGTCAGGATGGTGAAAATGGAAATATATCATTGCCTGATCATGGCCATACCACTAGAAAGGCCAATAGGGTCAACTGAGCAAAAATCATAGAACTTGATCCTGTTACAAACTTTTCAATAAAATGGGATTTGTTTTCTGTTTCACAAAGAAAGAAGATATCTTGAGAGTGGAGTTTGCGAGCCTTCTCTAGCTGGGAAATTGCCAAGGATCCCCCCAACCCTTGACAATTCTACACCAGTGTCCTCATTGTTGAATAGGTGTCCTAAACCCAATCGGGTTGGATCGGATCCGACCGGGTCGGGTCGTTTACAGTCTATTTTAGTTCATGTAACAACTTTATTGAGATTAATAAAAGCACTTTTGTTATTATTTATTGTTTATCTTCATGTTATTGGTTGTATATATATAGTAACGTCCCTAGTGTCAAACTGTGTTAGAGAAACCATGATAGTGATTATGGTTGATGAGATATCTAATCACTCTAACAAGTTTATAGTATGATCAGACTAGCACGTATTGGATGTCTTCTATCTTATTGAAGATAAGGATAGATCTAGTTTATCGAAGTGTAGAGACACTTGGACTGTACGTTGATGTGTATTCGAGAATGCGTACGTTATACCGACCCACTTACATTCACACTATGTGGCGGTTGTGTAATTATCCGTAAGACCGGAGTCTTCATGGCATCACGGTGTGGATTGTCATGCTTTGACACTATTGAGATTTCCCCTATCCACGGGGCGATCATGCGGTAGTGATTTAGTATGATATTGAAGCATGCGGAGTATACATGTTTGGTCATCCGGGAATCGCGTATCCTATGATTGGGAGTGAATATCCGAAATGAACTTCTTATAAGGGATGTCCAGCTCTCGCGAATCTTTGCAAAGTGGGAGTAAATGTGTTATTCCGAGAGAGCATGATATCCAGGTTATAAGATACGATCGTTAATGTATTGACACTCGAGATACGATCGTATGGATATTATTACAGCGGTAGGATTGTAATTTACACGGTAACCGTTTCACATGAAAGGTAGTAGTCATTGCATTTGGCTCTTCCGATGATTGGGGGTCACGGTTTGTTGCTAGACGCTATCTCGTGATCGTTAGGCATGAAGGGCATTTTCGTAATTTGCACTTTGTGTCTACGGCCAACATATTCGGAAGCCTATCGAGTCACACACATATGAACATCGAGTCGGATTAAAATGTGGTTATAGTTGATAACCAAATAAGGAAAGTTTTTCTCAAGACTATAAAGGTTATAGTGGTAAATTAATATTGTGTTATTTATTTAATATGAATAAATAAAATACAAGATATTAATTACATAAATTATATTAATTAAAAAATATTCCGGATGCCAATTATTGGCAATTTGGGGCGCCTCTTATAAGGGTAAAAGATACACTTAGATTGTGCACTTTAATTAATAAGATTATCATAATATTAATATTGGATATTAATTGATTTTGGAAAAATAGATTTATGGTAATAAGATAAATATATTCAATATAATATATTGACAATATTTAGTTTTATTTAATATGAGATATTATAATAAAAGAGATAAATCAATCTAAGTGGTTTTCCTTATTTTATTGGGTAAATGTTCTTCTCTTTCATCTATCTTCTAGGAAGCTCACATTAAGGGTATATGGGGCGCCACTCACCCTATATAAGAAAGGGGTTGGCTAGCTCTTTTGTACATCACAATTTCAAAAGCTAATAGTTCTTGAGTAAAATAGAGAGTTAAAGAGAGAGAGATAGAGAGAGAGAGAGAGAGAGGGAGAAAAGCCAGTCTAGTAGCCGGATTTTTCTGATAGCAATCCAAGGAGGATTCCGGCGAGGAGTTCGTGTGGATTATCGACAGAGGCCGGACGCGTGGACGGCTTGCGCACGGCACTACTCTCCTTGGCGGTCAAAGCGACGATCTTATAGATCATCCAAGGTATATTCCGTCAAACTACTTAACGTGTTTATTGTGTTAAACGAAGATGATCTAGTAAAAGGAAATCAAAATTTTAAATTCCGCTGCATTAAACTAGTGATTTCCTAACACTCATAGTGAAGATGGGAGCCATTCTGGGCTGGATGCCTCCACCCCATCATCAATACATAATTTTTTAGATCAGGTTCAATAGAGACATCACTGACAAAACAATTCAAGGTAGATAGTTTCCTTTTAGTCCAGAAGGATCTCGCACCAGCATCTTGGTCCATAGGGAATTTTATGTGAAAGTCAGTTTCTCTCTCAACCTGCTCCCCCACTAAAGAAACTTGAGAATCAACTACTTGAATATGATTTTTCACAGTAATGGTGTTGTTTGATTGTGTGACTTCATCCAAATTAGTAACTCCCACATTGTTATAGTAGGAACTCTAGAATTTTGGGTCTGGGAGATTGGGGATTGGCTGTGCATAATCATCATTTACTAAGCTTCAATTTCAGTGCCATCATTGATTTCAGTGATTGAAATGTTTCCTCCTAACTGGGAAGTAGAGTTTTCAGAAGGCCACCCCAAAAGTAAAAGGGGTGGAATCATTCGATGTGGAGGATGGATTTCATTCCAATTTTCAAGGGAAAAGCCCCTTATTAGAACCTCAAGTAGAAGATCTGATACTTTAAAACTGCATGCATGATTAGGAGTTTCCTTCACACCAGAATATTGGCCTTTTTCAAAGATAGAAGGTTGTTTTGCCTTTTTATCCTTCTCTACCATTGTTTTTTGAGATTCCTCGATTCTCTTTTTGCCCAGAATCTTTCCCAGTAGGTGCCTTCATCCAAAGCCCAAATTGGTCATCTTTATGAATATATTTTTTCAGATCCAATCCTCTAGTAATCAAGATCTTGAAGCATGGTGATAATACCCTGATAAAAGCAAAAAATGCGATTCTCATATTTAAAGTTAACCCATATTATGTCTTTACCTTTACTAACAAACATGCCTCTAAGCAGGGGCTTTGTAAGATCAATCTCCACAAGATATCTGATAATATTACCATGCATGTTACCAGAAGGAAATTTAGTTGATATTACCTTTCCAAAGGACATGCAAATATGTTTTGCTGCTTCATTTGAAAACCAGTCTGGGGGGATGCCCCAAAGTTGAATCAAAATTGGCCCAGAGTTGAAGGCTTGGTTGTCAGATTCAATTCCTTTCCTCTACTGGCTTACAACCATCAGGAAGTTCCCGTAAAACCATGGGCAACCTGCCAAGACACTATCCACACTGTTCATGCATTTGAAAAAAAAAACTTTAAATTTGTTTGCTCCTATACCGTTGATTCTGAATCCTCTAGTAAAATCCCAGATTATTTTCAGGATGTTCTCCAGACCTTAAAATTGGACCGGCTTGTCTGCAAAGATTCTAATAACTACGCTTCTTAGACATTCATATTCACGTTTTGTGCTTTCTGCATTAACGAATAACGCCGCAGGATTCTATCTCTAAAAAGCTAAAGTTTTTGAATCGATTCTCCAAGTCTTCATCTACAGTGCAACAGAACAAAGAGAAAGAGAGGGATCAGAAAATTAAAACGGATTATTGAAAAAGAAGACAGAAGACAGACATGCAAATGAAGGAAGAAGCTGGAAGTGGATGAAAAGATAAGGGGTGGAGGAAGAAGGAAAAAAACTCTCAAGAAAGAAAGAACACACCCTCACTAGGCGGAGAGAGAAAGTTTGGTCCCCCTTTCATTTCTTCCAAGATGGTAAAGCTTAGAAAGAGAAAGAAAAGAAAATGGCAAGAGAGAAAGAGAGAATAAGAGAAGAGATTCTCCATTTTTCTAATCATCTACCGGTTGGATTTTCAAATAAATCGCACCAAGAGAATCACCACGTTGAGAGCTTTGATTCGACATTAGAGTTCCTTCGATTAAGTAGGAATCTTCAAAACCATCTTTTGGATCTAAACCCATTTTCTAGATCTAGAAATTTTCTTGAATCTGTCTTGAGATCTAGTTGCTTGGAAGGTCTTTAATAACCATAGACCCCATTTTGGTTGTATGAATTAAGTGAAGATCTTGATTTTTCGTGGGTTTGCAAGCTTGGACTTTTGGATCTAGATTCCTTAAACTTTGAAGTAAAAATATGTTCAACCAAATCTAGATGTGTTAATTTGTGTTTTAGATCTTGTATTTCGTTTTGAGCAAGTCTGAGATTGTTTAGTATGCTCTAGTATGTTTTTGGGGTGAAATTTGGGTGTTGGAATGGTGAAAATCGCCATTGAAATTAGCTTGGAGTTGCAAATTTTCTGGGCTATTTGGGACACAAGCGCACGCCTGTCCTAGGCAGAGAGCTGGGATAAATTTACAGGGAGCACAGACGCACGCCTGGGTGAGGAAAACACACGCCTAGCCTGATCAAAAAACTCAAGCGCACGCCTACGAGGCACAATCGCATGCCTATGCCATGTTTTGTGTGAAAATTGTATTTTTGCCTCGTTTCCTAATAGTAGGAGTAGATATCCGAAGGAGCCTACATATAAGGAATGTCTTATTCTCGAAACTCTTTGCAAACCAGAAGTATTGTGTTCCTTCGAGAGAATAGAATATCCATATTATAATATATGGTCGTTAATATTTTGACACTCGAGGTATGACTGTATAGATATTATAACTGCGATATGATTCTATTTACACGAAAATTGTTTCACATTAAAGGTTGTAGTCAATGCACTTTACTCTTCCAATGGTTGATGGTCATGACGTGTTGCTGGACAATGATTATAATCGTTAGGTGTGAAGGGTACTTCGGTAAATGTACTTTATGCTTACTGCCAACATATTCAGAAATCTGTCGGGTCACACATATGAACAACGACCCGGAATTAAAATGTGGCTATAGTGATAAACAAATGAGGTATCATTTATCCCGACTATAAAGTGATATAGTGATAAATTAATATAGTAGTATTTATTTATTATAAATAAATAATATAAGATATTAATTATATAGATTAATTAAATATCCACAATCTATATGATGTGGCGCTAATAATGCATATGTATGATATTTGTATTTGGCAAATTAATTAATCATGTTATTATATTATTATGTATTATTATTGGATATATATATATGTTTAGCAATATATTTAATATAATATATTATATATTAATGAGATAAATCAATTAAACGGGATTTGTTTCCTTCATCCTTATTTTATTAGGATTTAGTTTTTTAATCCCCACTCCAAGCAAAGAGCTAATCCCAAGCCAATTGAGAGAAGTAAAGTGGCGCCCACGCACGTAGTTGATATCAAACGAAGATTATATTTGTGGGAAAAGCGGTAAAGAGACCAATAGATAAAATCACCCATTGGCAAAAACTCGATTTCCTAAGTTGGGTTTATAGCTTGTGTATGTAACTGGAGTGTTTAATCATGCTAAACCAGTAGAATCACATCTTTGTTAAGGACGTGGGGGAGGCATAAAGTAGTTGTGTGTCCGGTATACGAGACAACTACTAGATTAGAGGTTTGCACTATTAACTCACACCAGATCATTATTGGAAGGTTGATAGGTTAATGTCATTTCTCAAGAAACTATAAGTAATATTCACTTCAACTCACATTGTCTTGGCTAGCACTTTTTATATATTTTTTCACACCATTTTAGTTTATGTTACTTTTAGAATTCACTTAATCTTCTTGTATTGTTGACTTAAACCAAGTATATATTGTTTTATAGTATTTAACCTCACATCCTTATGGGATACGACATTGACTTACCAATTATAGGTTACTGTCAGTGAGATTGGACACTTAGACAAGACCGATCATGTCTTAACACGTAGATGCACAAAAAGTGCTGAAGAAGTTAGACTTTCATAATCTGAAGTCTTGTGAATACACCTATGGTGGTTTCCTCTAAGACACAACCATCCTAAACACTTATGACATATCCAACATTGTACAAAATATCATAGGTTCATTGCAATACCTTACATTTACAAGGCCAACTCTGGCATTTGTAGTCTATTCACTGAGCCAACATATGAAATCTACTACTGTGAGTCACTGGCAACATGTCAAACGTTACTATGTTACATCAAAGGCACTCTTTACTATGGTTTTCATTTCAAGCCCTCTTAGCCACTCCACATCAATGGCTTTAGTGATGCTGACTGGGGTTGTGCTAAGGTTGATGGAACATTTATTGGTTCTATTGCATTTACTTAGCATGATTATTGATGTCTTGGTCCTCCAAGAAACAACGGGTGGTGTCACGCTCTAGTACTGAATCTGAGTGGATAACATTGATGAATGAAACATCTAAAACACAATGACTACTTAATGTCTTGTATGAGCTACATATTTGACTCTTTGATGTGACAATCTGGAGCAAGACCCCTAGCTCATAATCATGTTTTTCATTCTAGAGTGAAGCATTTTGGGCTAGATGCTTATCTTGTTCGAGATAAAGTCATTTATCGGTAATGCTACCGCTATAATCTTTTAAGTAATATCAGTGGCATATAACATACTTTTGCATTCTTGATTCTAATAGATCCACATCATTAATAATAAGTTTCATATTATAATCAATGATGTAAAAATATATTGTGTCATTCGTTATGTCTGTAATTCTGGCAGTAACATTACATTTTTGTTTTGGTTATATTTTTTCTGTCTTTTTTTATTTGGGTTGCGACTTTTTAAACTAAAAAAATATCATATGGATATGAATTTCCTCAAATTTTTAAAGTATTTGCCAACTTAGCATTGTCTATCCTAAATACTTCATAAACATTATAAAAAGCAGCTCGCCCTGTATCCCATTTCAGTGCATCACTTCACTACCTTTTTCCAGCTTTAGCAGTGTCCAATTGCAAGATAAAGTGAAAGGGAAAGTGCTCGTCTGAGTTTGAGTTTGAGGGAAAGAAGAAATCAATTAAGGAAAAAATGGCAGAAGCGAAAGAAGAAGATGTTAGCCTTGGAGCAAACAAGTTCAATGAAAGACAACCTTTGGGAATAGCTGCTCAAACAGATAAGGATTACAAAGAAGCACCACCAGCACCTTTGTTTGAGCCAGGGGAATTATCCTCATGGTCTTTTTACAGAGCTGGTATTGCTGAGTTCATGGCTACCCTCTTGTTCTTGTACATCACTGTCTTGACTGTTATGGGGGTTGTCCGAAATGATAACAAGTGTAAAACTGTGGGTATTCAAGGAATTGCTTGGGCATTTGGTGGTATGATCTTTGCTCTTGTCTATTGCACTGCTGGTGTCTCAGGTTAGCAACCCCTTTTTCATCTCTCTCTTTCTCTCTTTCCCCAAGTGCCCCCGCACACAAAAGATAAAAAGATCTGTTCTTGGTCTTCAAAATAGATCTTTCTGGTAATTTGCAGTTTAATTTGTACTGTTTTAGGGTCAGATCTGTGTTTTGTTGTCTTTTCTTTGAAGGGACTGAGGACCCTCTTTTGTTTTTGTGTTTTAAACTTTAAACAGGAGGCCATATCAATCCAGCTGTGACTTTTGGCTTGTTTTTGGCAAGGAAACTGTCCTTGACAAGGGCTATCTTCTATATAGTGATGCAATGCCTTGGTGCAATCTGTGGTGCTGGAATTGTCAAAGGTTTTCAGAAAGGGCCTTATGAGCAGCACAATGGTGGTGCCAATTTTGTTGCACCTGGATACACCAAGGGTGATGGCCTTGGTGCTGAGATTATTGGTACCTTTGTTCTTGTGTACACTGTTTTCTCTGCTACTGATGCTAAGAGGAATGCTAGAGACTCACATGTTCCTGTATGTTTTCTTCCTTAAATTTGTCATACTAAGTTCATTATCCTTATCTTTTGTTAGAATTAGGTCTATTTTACAAAGGTGAGACCAAACATGTCAAGTTTAAACATGGAGGATGAAATTTAAAAAAGCCTTAAACATAAGGCATGAGTGTTTGTGGTCCCAAATCAACTTTATCATCATAACATGGAATGTCTAGATAAAATATATTATCATCTCTGGCAAGTCCCTTTTTTTTTTTTTTTTGGGGGGTGGGGGGGGGGGGGGGGGGTGGGGTGTATGGGTAACAAATCCACTTGGATATACTTGTTGTTTAATATGGTGAACCCACATGACCTAATCCACTTTGGACCCTATGAACTGGATTTGGGACAAAAAAAGAAGGGAAATTTGTCTCTTACCTTTGGTGGTTGTAAACTCTTTGATCTTAGGTGAAGGTGGAATTTGTTGTTTGTGGGTTCAATTAGAGGGAATTCACTCACTTTTGTGTTCCGTTTCGATTTTTTTTTTTTTTTTTTTTTTTGTAGATTTTGGCACCACTTCCCATTGGATTCGCAGTTTTCTTGGTTCACTTGGCCACCATCCCCATTACTGGAACTGGTATCAACCCTGCTAGGAGCCTTGGCGCTGCTATTATTTTCAACAAGGACATTGGATGGGATGATCATGTAAGCTTACTTACACATCCTCTTGGGGATTTTCTAGCATTTTAGATTGATCTTTCAGAAACGGGGCTCTTGATATTATGATAAAAGTTGTTACGAAAACAATCAAGACAATGCAAAACCTTTTTAACTTTGGACACACACTACATTTATGAACTATTGATCAATAAGTGCGTATTAACATCAATCATAACGCATTGCATGTTGCTATTGTGTTTTTGTAGTGGATCTTCTGGGTTGGACCATTCATTGGAGCTGCTCTGGCTGCGGCGTACCATGTGCTTGTGATCAGAGCCATTCCTTTCAAGAACAGGGGTTGAAATTAAGAAAAAGAAGGCTTTGTTTTCAGCTGTTGTTCCAAGTCTTAAGCTTTTTCTTTTTTTTCTTTCTTATTGTTGTGTTTGTACCTCCTGTTATGCAATATTTTCCCCGCTGTTTAAAAGTATGGAATGTATTTGCGGCGTCGGCGTCGGCGTCGTCACCTTCTCTCAACTGTGTTTGAACTCTCTGTTTTTTAGCCATGAAGTTTGTGTGTAAATTATTGTGCTGTATTTCCTAATGAATCTTATCTTGGTGTGGTCCTATGCTGCTTTACATATTCTCTTTGCCTTCTGGTGGTGGTGGTGGTTTTTGCTTTTTGTTTTTTATTTTTGTTTGTGTTTGTTATTGTATAGAATAATAGAATCCTATCAAACCTTGGCCTCAAGTGATACAGTATAAGATGCCTCAACAATGGTGATACAAGCACCAAATTTTACAAAAACAAATAAAGAAATACACCGATTTTTTTTTTCCACCGAAAATGATCATTACAACCAATTTGATTGCCAAAAATACATAATAATACTTCTAAAAAAAATTACTTAATTCCTTTTTTAATTATCTGATTTATATTTATATAACTGTAAATAAGTTGAGGTGATACAGAGATAACTTTGCTTTTGAGGCAGAGTGTGCCGGTTCAATATCATGTACTATAAAACTTTTTCAGTAAAAAAATGTATTGAGCATCTTTATAAACTTTACCATTAATAGCTATTCTTTGATTAATTATTATTCACGAAACTCTCGGAACGGAACTAAATGGGCTCTTTGGCTTTGATTCAACCATTTTTTATATAGCTGTAAAGAACTCAATCTGGTTTTATTTATTTATTTATTTGTTCATAAAACAGTTAAGGATCCTATCAAACCTTTATCATCGGTGTCTATTTTGCATACCATTCACGTTCAAACTAAATTTTTTTATTCATTTCATTTATCTTATTTCTTATTATTTTATTAATTTTATTATCATATTATAATTTACAATTAAATCGTTTCACCATCAACATTATTATTATAATGAATAAAAATACAAACAACAAGAACGCGTTCAGGGGCAAAAAAGTCCCGATCAAAGCACTAAATAATAAGGCACTGCTTGAAATTTAAGAGTTAGCCGTGGATTGCAGATCTCTTGACAAAGGAAAACAAGAGAGAGTCATAAAAACTAGCTAAATGCAAACAATCCTGAACCAGACAACCTAGAGAAGATAGGTCGTCAGCTGCCGACTGAAGACATTGTATGCACGAAAGGGAGTCGGACTCCAGACATACCGAATGATACCCCCACTCACGGGCCACAAGGAGGCCCTTGTAAATAGCACTAAGCTTCGCAAATTCTGCCCAATCTGCCCGAGCAAGCACATAATAATAGGCCATCTGACCCCTGAATCACGGCCCCGTAAGCACACATTTCCACAAAGAGCGCCGCATCCACATTTATCTTGACATGGCCTCCAGCATGCGGTTGCCATTTGGTAGGTCATGATGTACTAGCCCGACTCACGGAGGGGAACATAATAGATCTGCATATTCCCGAGCATCGGACTCATGATCGCAACAAGTTTGCCAATATCTACGACGACCGCCAAACAACCATGCACACACCGCGCTTCCGGATATACCACAAAGTAGTAACTAGGGTTGCCGGTCGAGCCTCATCACATGTAGAGAAAAGGTACTCTGGCAGTGATCGGAAATCCGTGCTCCGCCTAAGACCCTCTACAAGGGCTCTATCCATCACCCTATCCCACACAGCTCGAGGGATTGCGTAGTGGAACAATGAATGCATAAGATACTCCAAAACACGCCCACATAATTCGCAAACACCACTACTCATGTCTCGTCTCCTCAGTGACTCCTCAACCGATAAGCAGTCGTGCAGACATCTCCGCAGAAAGTGTGCTATGAGCGGACGAATTGGCAAGGACCAAATCTGGCGCCAGACTCCATCCGGTGGACCCGCTGTCGACGGCCGAGACTGTAGCAACAAGATATGGTGAAGCTGGGTAGCCAGCCGATAGCCCAACTTCAACGAATAATGCCCACGTGGGTCATAGTGCCAAATGATATCATCCGAGTGCATTGCGTGCAAATGGATGCTAAGTATAGCCTGAGCTTCATGCGGATAAAAGAAGTGCGGACCAAGTCCTGTCCCGAGAACACATGTTGGGGTAAAAGTGGTGAACCTTGGCATCAGAGGAGGAAGCGGCGAACTACCCTAAAGAGTGTGGCGGGGAAGCCATGCATCACGAATAGATATTGATCGTGAAGCGCCATCCCTACCCGCCAATGTAGACCGTGCCGGAGATCCCGACCTAAAGCATCTACGCCAAGGCGACTAGACCCGACCGGCGTATGTTGCACATTGCTCTGGTGAAACATTTCGCTGGAGGACCCGACTTCGCCAAAGTGTGCGGGATATTGAGCACCCCGCACACTGCTTAGCGAAGCGCTAGATTAAAACATTTGAGATTGCGAAGCCAATCCCCAATATCTTGGACATATACGATTACACACTTCCCACATTTTCCAATGAATATTGCGCTTATCGGTGCCTCCCAAAAGAACCGCGTAATCAAAGACTCAATCGTATCAATCAAGCCCGGGAATAAGGAAGCATTGCATCACATACGTTGGAATTACTGCAACAACACACGCTTGATAAGGGTCTCCCGAGCCGCGGCGAAAGAAATTTATCCTTGCAACCACCGAGCTTTTCCGCTTTTCGATCTTCAATATATTGAAATACTTGCCGCTTAGACCTCCCAATCATAAAAGGCAGCCCTAAATATTTCTCAGTGCCTATGCCAAGCAGCACACCCAAGACCCGAATAACATCCTTCTTGTCTACATCCGACACCAGCTTGCTGAAGAATAAGCTTGATTTGTGCGTGTTAATAAATTAACCTGACAACAGCTCATAGTGAGCCAAAATGGCCACGACCACCTCGGCCCGGCCTCGAAGTATTAAAAAGCGGAGACCGTCACCACAATAGATGTGATGGTGACACCTCCCATGACTGCCAAAAGAAATCCCCTCAAGTCCCCCTCCACAACTGCCTTATGAATAAGCGTAGAAAGACCCTCAGCACAAAGGATGAAAAGGAAATGTGATAAGGGATCACCCTGCCGGATGCCACGATTAAATCTATAATTGAGGGGGAGATATTTATTTGTTAAAAGAAAAATAGATGCAGTATAGATGAATATCTATTTTTAAATGAACATGTTTTTCTTTTCGGAAAAAAAATACATTGACGTTTGAATCGACTCGAATTTGTTTGAACAAGGAAAAGAATGTTCAAGATTGACTCGATTGAGTTTTAATTATAATCGAGTTCGGTTTGATTATGTTCGATGAAATTTTAAGCACTCGAACTAGAGCTCACACAAATCGAAAAATGTTAATGTTCTCGAATGGCTCGTAAAAATTATAGAAGAATACATGTATTAATACAGCACAATAATATTCGATAAAGCTGAAAAACTTTTCTTGTCAAGCTTTCATGTGTTTGAATTTGACTCGTTAATTTTGATGAACTACTCGAGTTCTGCTCGAATTCGGTTAAATCATATTTGAGCGAAAATTTTACGAAGCAAGCATCGAGCTGTTCGACTTGTTTTACACCCCTATTCTTCATTCAATCGTAGCTACTAAAAAAACATTTATAAAAAAAAAAAAAAAAATCGAGTAATTACTAATTAAACGAAATATGTCCACTATACGTGTGAATTTCGGTGAACGGAAGAAATTAATCGTAATCATTGTTTTCCTTGTAATATCCTTGAAAATTTTGGTTTAAATAAAGATATATCAAATCCCATATATTATGCATGAAAACCGGTTAAAATCTAATTCTGTTCCTCTTTAAAAACAATTCTCGGGCAAACAGCCTTCCTCATCAAAAGATACATTGAATAAAAAATGGAGTCTAATACTAGGTCATTTGATGATCTGCCGGAAGTATTGGTGATGGACATACTGTCGAGGCTGCCGGTGAAAACCCTAATTCGATCAACATGCGTCCGTAAGGTATGGTATTCTATTATCAAAAGCGTTTCTTTCATCTCCCTCCACCTCTCCCGCTCCGTTTCTGATCCTTCCCGTTATTATATCTTCTTCACCAACGATGAATCATATTCATTTGGGCTCGTCAAAGATAATCATCTTCTAACCAGTCCTTCTCCAGAACATTTCTCTTTCATGTTCAAAATCGGTCATAGACCCGAAAAGAGATTCATATGTGCTCGTAAGGGATTGGTTTGTTTAACGGATGAGAGTCGGGATGGTTATGGTATCTACTTAATTAACCCGTTCATTCGCAAGTATAGGAAGTTGGAGGTGAAGTCTTCATGCTATGCAGATTTAATTCGTCAGATGGAAGGTAAATACGGTTTTAGGATACGAATTGATTTAGGGTATTCTGAGGTGGAGGACGATTATAAGGTGCTTAGGATTATTACACCCGACATAAAAGAGTTGAAATCCACACCACAAAAGTTGAAATATACAGCCTCAAGAGTGGTAAATGGAAGAGTGTAGTAGACATCTCTCTCAAAATTGATATATCTTTTTGGGATGATAAGGTTGCTTGTGTCCTCGGGTGCTTGTATTGGTGCATAAAAGAAAAAGAAAAAGGAAAGAAAGATTATTTGCTTTGCTTCGACTTGAAAGATGAAGTGTTTAGCAAGATTGAATTGCCTAAAACCTTCCACAAGTTTTCTTCGTCACAAATTCATGGTATTTTTAACAAAAATGATTCTCTTGCGGTTGTATTATATGATTGCTCCGATAACTATTCCGCATCCAGAAAGACAAAGATGTACCTATTAGTGTTGGAGAAGAATCCTGATGGACAGGTACAATGGAAAAAGTTCTCCTACAAATGCTCCCTCTCTCGTTTTTATCCTAATGACCCTGATTTTTATTCATGGGCCCCGCCCAAATTGAATATCTTAGGATTTAGCATTGGCGGAAGACTGATAATTGAAGTGTATTATAATGATGATGATGATGATGATGGTGAATGGATAAAAGAGATGTATTATGATTCTACAAAAAAGAGTTATATTGTTGCGGTTGATCTCGGTAACAAATGTGCGATAAAAGAGTTTGAGTTCAGCTCTGATAAACTTTTCAAAAGACATTTTATTGATGAGGATGAGTTAAGCCGATTATAAAGAGTTCGGCTGTTATAAACGTTTGAAAAGAACTCTTATGGAAGACCTCGTTGGGGCAACTAATGTCTTGGAAAGCCTTGTTCTATTCTCTGATTGAGTAGTTTGATTGAAAGTTAGTGAATTTTCTTTTCTATATCACCTTTCCTTTTTATATTCCAAATACGGGGCTTGATAAAATTCACTATGTTGTTTTCAGTAATTTTTTTATGTTAAAGGTAAGTAAAGAATGAGTTTTAATCTAAAATGGTTGAGAATAATGACGTGTAATGCGTGTGTAATGTACACGTAGTTAAGAAGACAAAATGTACAACTTTTAGAGGCTGCGTATCTTGCACTTTCAAACTGTTTTTGTTTGGGAAAAAAAAAACCGGATATTTTTTTGGTTTTTATTTTTATTGCATATGGGGTGTTTAATTTTACTTGTATAAAGAACCCATCAGGTAATTCTATTGATGAAATCTCATTCTTTGGATTGGATCGAGTTTTTACTTTTCGCATTACATCATTATGCTTTTGTTTTGAATGGAAGATGATCTGAGGTGTCGATGTGATTCGATCCAATTTCGGTGGATATCCATCATATCCGTTATTTTTCAGGGTAGGAAAGATATGAATTTGATTTTGCAAAACTCGCATCAGATTGGTTAGAGAATGAATATTACATTTTACCCATCATAATACCATCTCGTCCCGCTATACGCTATATTATTTAGTACTCCCTCCGTTTTTATTTATATGTCGTCAGAGAGAAGAATCATATAAATTAATAAAGTAATTAATATGTCTAAAATATAGTATTGAAAATGTATTTTTTTTGTTGGAGATGTGAATACTTTGTTGGTAAATGAGTTTTTTGATATTGGAAATGTATTTCTTTTATTGGAGATGTAAATGCTTTATTGGTAAAGGAGGAAAAAATAATAAATGATGCATTGAAAATATAAAATGACAGATAATTAAAAAAAGAGTAAATTCTGAAATGTGACAGATAAAAAAAACGGAGGGAGTATGATTTTATATTTATATGATATTTACTACTTCCTCCGTCCCATTTTGTTAGTCTCGTTTGATTTTTCACACAGATTAAGAAAATTGTAGTTAATTCTTTGAATCGTATTTAATGATCCAATATTTTTACATTTATGTCCTTTAAGTAGGTTTTGGAGCATTTAATGCTACCCACTTTTTACTGTAAATATTGTAAAGAGAGAGGAACATTTAAAGAAATTTAACAATAAATGGACATTATTTAACAAGATATTTGAAGAAATTTTATTGGTTCCGGACCACCAAGTAATAATTGAGGCCGGACCACCAAAAAAATTGCCATTCTAGAATGAGATCGATCACAATTAACGTAAATCAATAAGAAAACTAATCAACTTTAATACAGAATATTCTAGATTTAATCAAATGCATACAATTTTAACCATTAAACATAGAAAACAAAAGAAAACTTTAATAAAAATCAACGTATTTAGGAAATCTTAGTCTCATTATACTACCTCCGTTCCAAAATATGAGTACATTTTTACGTATTGTTCTATTTTTTTTTATGATGAATCTTGTTTTGTGTCCAACACATTATAATCATAACCAGTATTTCGATCAATGGTTGACAGGGTTACGTTTACTGCGTATCATCAATATTCTTTTCCTTCAAACTTTATGTTTTGTGTTAACATTCATCTTTTAACGATTTCGAATAATAATGTGCTTGGATTACACATTCATTGCATCGCTCCGTCAGGCTTTCGCCCATTGCGGAAAATTCCCCACTGCTGCCTCCCGTAGGAGTTTGGGCCGTGTCTCAGTCCCAGTGTGGCTGATCATCCTCTCGGACCAGCTATTTCATTGAAAATTTAGCACTTAATTGTATACTTAATGCAACCGTTCTGGTTTACAACTTTGTGTTCTTGAAATTTTGATGTTCAATTTTGTACGAAATCAAATATCTATGGATATTCATATAGAAAGGGTATGAGTAAAAGAATTTGTATGCAAAAGAATAATGAGTAAGATATATTTATGTAGAAAAAGTTATGATAAATAGGGTATGGATAGAGCCAAATATGCGTCCATTTGTATTCATTGTCATATATCTACTGCAATTTCCATGGTGCCCCACTCATTGCTGAACCATTTTAACCTATGGTAACTATTTAAATTTTGATTCTGAACATATTTTTCATTGTCATTTGCTTTGATATTTCAGGGTCGAGAATTCTCCATTTTCTGTATTCTTACTCATTCTTTTCTGAAATAATCGAGACAGTTATTAAAAAAAAAATGGAAGAAAGTAGGAAGAATGAAAAAAAAATCATAAATGTTAAATTTCTTTAAATTCCTTTCACTCTTATGATATTTACAATAAAAGCGAGAGCATTAAATTCTCCAACAATTATTTAAAAGACTATAAATGTAAAAATATTGGATTATTTAATAAGATTTAAAATATTAACTACAATTTTCTTAATCTGTGTGAAAAGTCAAACAAGAGTAATAAAATAGGATGGAAGAACCAATATTTTATCTTCTTTACTGGCATGTGTTACATCAACAGATCAATACACACGAAGACTCATCGTATAAAAATATTCCGGTCAATGCCTATATGCGTTGAACGGTCAATTTTGGTAGAGAAATAAAATATATTTATTAAAAAACAAAACACGGGATTATGACGACTCCTCCCGCAAGCAACGCCTTTACGGAAAGCAAGCAAATTAAAAAAGAGTGAGAATGGGGTCGTTTCTACAGTGGTAGCGGCTCACAAGAGAGCGAATCGTCTACGTGGCGAGGATACGGACCAGCATAATTTTCAAGTAGAATCTGTGATATGCGCATTATGTGAAAATTGTGTGGTTCAGATACTGCCACATAGATATTTCTCTGGTAAAGAGGCCATAGGATAGAATTTTCCGTGAGAATGGCCGACCGTGATTGGGATTCCTATTTTTGACTCTATCGTTTCGGTTGAAAAACAGATGGTATTTTTGTCAAAGAGCGGACGATTTATTTACACTACTGTTTATCCAAAAGAGTCAGAGATGTGGACTGTGATTCCTATTTTGAATCTGTCGTTTCAGTCGAAATATAGTAGATCGTATTTTGTTCTAAGCTATAATACTGTTAATTTCACTTTACTTTGTCCATTTGTCTCTCGCTCAAGTATAATCAAGAGATTGTTGAAAGGATAATACCTGATTTGATTTCACCGGTTTTAAAATGTGGTTCCCATGGCAAAAAGGTCCATCCGGTTTCTCCGCTCGATCCACAGCTGAACAAGTTACTCAAGGAATTGATGGCTCTGCCCTCACTGCTATTGTTACCGGTTAGTTTCTTTCTTTCTTACTGTTTTTTTTTTCAATTTTTGTATTCTTTTTTTTCCTGCAATTTGATGGCTTTGTTAAAGAAGTGTAAGAAGTTACTTTCAGTTCTGCTGAATCTTTTGGTTTGATTTCTTTGATTGTTAGTTTTAGGAATTTAATTATTGGTCAACTTGCATTACTTTGTCCTTCATCTTTGTTGGGAACTACTGGATGGTAATGGTAGCCTATCTCATATCCGATACGTTTATCCGACACTGATACACATCGGAAACTTAGGTTACACACCTTAAGATATATCTCTGAGTATGGAATGGATTCCGGATTCGCATATGCGAATCCGTAACTTGTGAAATGAAGAACCATATTGAAAATTGAGTATCGAAAATTAAGAAAACCATATTTGAATATTTATTGTTTGACCTTATAGTTTTCTTATGTATAATTTGGTATTCATATTTTCGATATTTACCAAAATGCCCTTCGTACATGTATCCTATGTTTTTCGAAAACGATGTTCAGTGTATCCCGTACTCGAGTATATGTATCCGTACAACTTACTAAACTTAGATACTATACATATGGATATAAATTAATTCATTTTTTGTAATTTAATAAATTTTGGGTAAGCTGTTATTTTGATTTATGTCGAATAAAATGATTTTTTTTATGTATTATGAAGATAAAAGTAACTAAGCTGAGAATACTTTATTTCGTCGGTTTATTTAAATACTTAAACGAACAAAGTAAAGCCCGTGTGTTGGCCAAACATGATGTTTGAAAGGACACCAGCACGCACTCAATCTACTTTTGTGACACTACAGTGACATTCGATCTCTTCAGAGTTGAATTTATACACAAAACTCGATTCTGGAAGTCGAAATTTTTGTGAAGTGTGGTGCCCCTGTAGATTGACTGTGGTGCCATTAACAGTGCACTGTCTGAACATGCTATCACAAGGGAGCCATCGAGTGACACCGATTGGCCCGACCGGCATACATTACTTCCTATTTGGAGCCCTTGAATTATCTGTTGACAAGTTAAGCTTTTAGAAGATGTAAACAGGAAAGTGACTATCAACATTAATTTGTAGTGTACACATGTTGTACTTTTTCATTGGCTTTTATTTATGTGCATTATGATGGTCCAAACTCCTTAGGGGCAATCTTTCTTTTAGTGTACATATCGTAGGAGAGAATCGACGATAGTCACGACAAATCTTTCTTGTTGGCCAAGTCATAACATTGTGGACAAAGATTCTGTTGAAATGTGTTAAGTGTTATTCTAAGAATTTGAACTTTACGAAGAGATAGTAAAGAATTCCTACCGTGTTTTGTAGGTGCTCTTTTAATAATCGGTTTTTCTGTTTATTCTTCTTTCTTCTAATCTAAGGGGCATCAAGTGGTATCGGAGCAGAGACAACCCGTGTCCTGGCATTGCGTGGTGTTCATGTAATTATGGCTGTGCGTAATGTGGATAAAGGCGAAAAAGTAAAAGAAAGCATACTTAAAGAGACCCCTGATGCTAAGATTGATGTTATGGAGTTGGATGTGAGCTCTTTGGCTTCTGTGAGGAATTTTGCATCTAAATACGACTCCCTGGGTCTTCCTCTCAATTTGCTGATGTAAGATTATTCATACGAGATTACTGCCATTTACTTTGACGGCTCATGTGATCTTCTACTTTCATGTTGCATTCTCTCTGTTCTTTTTTTGCTTGCTTGCTGGCTTTGATCTGTTTTCCTATTCGAAAACATGTCTACTCTGCTTCTGGTAGTAACAATGCAGGGATTATGGCAACTCCGTTTGAACTTTCAGCAGACGGTATAGAAATGCAATTTGCCACTAACTATTTAGGTATTTTCTCTTCTTTCTTTTTTTCCTGACTTTTTTTTTTATGCCATTGCCTGGAAGGAACCCTTTTACTGCCGCACTTTCTTGAAAACCGTCTTTGAAAATTCCAGAGTACGCACACGTGATTTTTATATTAGTTGATTATTACACTTGAATTTCAGCTGTGATAGGTATGATGACACAGTAAGTTAGATGTGGTTCAGTTAAAGGCCTTCCTAGAAATTTCTTTTTTTCCCCTCATGCAAGGAATCTATATATAACAGCAACATAAGAAAGTAGGTTTGTTTGTGTATTTGCAGGCCAATTTCTCTTGATCAATTTGTTGTTAGAAAATATGAAAAACACTGCAAATGATTGCCATAAAGAAGGTAGAATAGTGATTGTTTCATCAGAAGCCCACAAGTTTGCATATAAAGGAATTTATTTTGACCTAATAAGTGATGAACCAAGGTAATCAAGTTCAACAACCTGCCCTTTCTGTTTTTCTTGTACAATCTTATTTTCATCTACATATATGCTCTCTCTCTTTTTTCAGCTACAAAACTTTATATGCATATGGCGTTTCAAAACTCGCAAATATATTGCATGCCAAGGAGCTTACAAAGCGCTTTAAGGTAATTTCTGTATTTGAAAAGTTATGCACGATTATAGGCTCGATTAGCCCACAGCTTTCCCCAACCCCCCCACACACACACACAAAAACACACACAGACATAATCAGATACATACATACATGTTATATCCAAAAGAAAGAAAAGATGCTCATTCTTGAGGATTTATAAGTTACCTATCTTCGTGCAAATTTATTCCTCGTAAAGCTAGTTGTCGAGGCGATGGTTTGCTGCATAACTTAGGCTGAAGATCGGTTTCAAAAGGGCCATACCATATGCTGCATTATATTTCTTCTTTACCTCGTGTATTTATTAATTTATCATCCTTAGCAGAACACAGAGTAACCATCTTTCTACTATTTAACAGGAAGAAGAGGTGAATATAACCGTGAATTCTCTTCATCCTGGACTCGTTGCCACAAATCTTATGCATCACAACTCGTTTCTAGATGGCAAGTTTTTGGTCTTTTTATTGATTTTTTTTTCTTTCCTTCTGCCTACTCCATCTCTTTGTAAATCAACATTTTGGTATTCGTTTTTTCTTGCAGGCCTTATGAAAAGCATCGGGAAGTATTTGTTAAAAAATGTGGCACAGGTATTGGATCTGTTTTGATTCGGGTTAAACCTTACACATGGTTTTGAATCATGCTGTCTGAATATAATTCTCATCTCTGATGTTGTTCTTCTCCTGCAGGGTGCGGCTACTCAGTGCTATGTAGCATTGAATCCACAGGTTGAAGGAATTAGTGGAGAATACTTTTGTGACTGCAATATTGCTAAACCGAGTGATTTTGCAAGCGATGCGGAATTGGCAAAGAAATTATGGGAATTTAGTTTGAATTTGACAGATCCCAAGTAGATAACCCATGGTAATTTTCTTGCGGTTTCTTTGTCTTTCATCCTTTTTACAAGATTCTCAAGTTATAATGTTCCTATTTTGATGGTTACTTACTATGGCTTTTGACAATGTAATGGATGGTTGTTTGTTTGTTTGTTTTTTTTTTTCTTTCGGTTTACTACTATAATGTAAGCACTTGAAGCAACACATCTGTTTGAATCTACAATTGCCCAGTAACAACTTCCATTTTACGTATGACTTGTTAATTTTGCCTCATAATATGACTCATTTTAAACATTTGTTACGTTTTTCTTCATATTTTTTTGCGGTACTTTTTCCTTCATTTTCATTTCTATAAAACTTTTGGATTAATGTTGTTCAAAAGGTTTATGACATTCAATCAATTTCTTTTTTAAAGTGTGAATTTTTAAAGTCAAGTGTTGCGCTAGTGGAATAACGAGAATGCAGTCTCCGTTGTAGGCAAAGAAAGTAACATTCTTTTCCAGAAACAACGTTGATTAGGCAACGGAAAGTTTTTGTGTGGTGATTACTAATTCCATCCGTGTGAAGTTAAAAGTGTGTGGTTTAATTTGGACAAAAAAGTTTCAATGCATAATGACACTGTGTGGTCTAGATTGAACCACGTCTTCATTCCACACAGATTGAGTTACAATGTAAGAATTTCCCGCAGGCAACATGAATACATGAGAAAATATAAAATCAAGTCTCCGTAGGAGTCTGTATTTATTTTCAGGTCGTGTCAGACCTGACAATTTGTTTCAGGTAGCACGTGCAATTTTTGAAGAGAGCCCGTGCAAATTTGCATGGGTCTGAAAGTAAATACGAAGCATGAAAAACTGATGCACATGTTATGTTAGAATACCAATATAACATTTTTTTCTCTCAATTTTTCCATTGTCATAAAGAATGAAAAAAATAAATAAATAAAAAAATTAATGCTAGGAGAACTCCAACAGCCAAGTGGTAGCTGCATGTAAAGGTTGAAAATTTATTGAGTTACGTAATTTTCTAAATATAAGTATGAGAATATAAGCAGTTTAAATAATATTTAATTCATAGATCGTAGTATGGTCCGGTCAATATAAAAAAACTAGATCATCCGGTTTATCGCTGGATCAATATTTTAATATTTTAATACTAAGCGTAGTTAGATTGATGGATCCATTATTAATTCTTGTGTACAATAATTTTTTTTAGCATGTTGAAAAAATTAAGGGAAAACAGAGATTAGTCCATGAAGTATTTATCTATTTCCATTTTAGTCGTAAATTAGTTTTAGTATCAAAAGAGTCGATCATCTTATTTTTTTAGGGTGAATGAGAAAAAAAAACTATTTTTTAATACAAAATAAATAAACAGGAGGAACGGATCCCTTACGGTACACATGGTGAGGTGCAAGGTGCTGTTAGACCCGGCCAAATGGTGCAACCGGACCGGACCGGAACCGGCGGTTTAAACAGTGCCGGTTTTGGGAACCGGCGGTTGGAGGAAACCGCCGGTTGAAAAACCGGCGGTTGCCGGTTGGTGCCGGTTCACGGTTCAGCCGGTTTGCTCCCGGTTCAGATCACAGTTTTAAAATTTCATAATTTTTTTTTCATTTTCATATAATACTTATTATTTTCACTACAATAACAAATTATTATTCTTTTCACTATAATTACTAAAGCGAATGTAATATATATTTTTTTATAAATAGTTTTCTATTCGATTTTAAAAATAATATTAATATTGTGTTATTTTATTTATATGTAAATAATGTTATTTTGAAAATTTGTATTATTTTTTTAACGCTGATGATATATAGGCCCACTGGATCGGATTATTCGCAACTGGGCCGGGCCCATTATAAAGATTAGATGATAAATATAAACAGACTGGCAGGGCAGGACTTCACCAGACGCTGGCCAGGACAAACCTCTAGGAAGAATAGTCAGAGGAGCAGGACTCCACCGTTTCTTTGTCGCGTAAACGCTACAAACGAGAACAATCGAATGAGCATGACGAAGACAAAGTCAATAACGGCTTAACTGTTTACAGACGTGGGTAGATCCCACGTCCGATAATGTCCAAAGATAACCGATGATAACTCCCCATTATGTGAGGGAAGGTTATCATCACGATCGAGAGATATAAAGGAAAGCCCTGAACTACGAGGGGGACAATCGGATACGTAGGCAGCTCTCTCAAAGAGTTCAGTCCAAATTCGTACCATTTTTACTTGTTTCTATATCATTTTTCCTAACTTGAATCGTTTAATTACCCAGTTATAATTTTTGGGCAACATCATTTGGCGCTAGAAGGAGGGCCGATTCTAGTTAGTGAGTTATTTTCACAGTAAGAATGGCAAAACATCAAAATAAAAAGCACCAGAATCATCCGGAAGTTGAGAATCAAACCAGGGAAGAGAACCCAGAAGATAACAATCAACAAACAGGGAAGAAAATTCAATTGGAAGAGGGACAAACCAGCACACCAAATGCGATCAGGCAGATGTTAGTGGAAAACTTAGCAAATCTGAAAGGAGAAGAGATAAAAGCCATTTTTGAAGAAGTGTTGAAAGCCAGGAATCAAGATGGTGATGTTTCAGAAACACCTACTCCTCGTCATACAGCTAAGAAAGAGAAACATGAAGCAGAATCTAGTATAGGGGTAGTTGTTACTCACCCAGGTGGTGATAACGCCAGAGCAGAGTTGGATGCTATCCTAAAACCTAAACAAGATGAATTCAGAATGTTATCTCCTTTTACCGAGGACATAGATGCATTTCCTTGTCCACCAGGATTCAAGATCCCCAAGATTCAATCATATGATGGCACTAAAGGATCCATATGATCATATGCATCAATACATCCAGCATATGAGTTTGTACAATGCCCCAGAGGAGATGAAATGCAGGGCATTTGCAACTCTTTTAACAGGAAAGGAAAGGGGTTGGTTAAACAAGTTGAGCCCCAGATCCATACCAGACTTCCCCACTCCACCAGAAAATTCATGCATGCATTTATCGCTGCAAGACCTTTTCAGAGAAACCGAACATATTTGCTAACTATCAGACAGAAAAGTGATGAAACAGTATTGCAGTTTATCAAAAGATTCAATGGAGAATCATCCCAAATAGCGGATTTGGATGACAAATTCCTAGTGGCGTCCTTCGTGGCAGGTCTGAAAGAAGGGCGGTTACATGCTAAGCTAAGCAGTAAATGCTGTGTTGGTAAAACAACATGGTATGCTACAGAGACCTGTATATTTGTGAGCAAAGCCCTACAAGGGCTTGAAATCAGGTATTCTGAAGTGGAAAAATTGGTTCTTGCCCTGGTGCATGCCACAAGGAAATTAAGACCATATTTCCAGAGTCATCCAGTGATAGTGTTGACAAATCAACCCCTAAAGCAAATTTTGGATAAACCAGATAAGTCTGGAAGATTAGCGAAGTGGGTAGTTGAGTTAGCAGGGTTTGACATCGAATACAAACCGAGAACAGCAATTAAAGCTCAAGCATTAGCAGATTTCTTGGCAGAAGAAACGGCATTAGCAGTGGAGCATAAGGCAGAACAAAAAGTGGCTGAGCAATGGAAGCTATATGTGGATGGAGCTTCCAACAAAGAGGGAGCAGGAGCAGGACTCCTACTCATTAGCCCAAAAGGTGAGGAATTCCCGTATGCTCTTCACTTCGATTTTCAGGCCACTAACAATGAAGCAGAATACGCAGCTTTGATAACTGGATTAAACCTAGCACATAAGCTAGGTGTGCAGAACCTGAAAGTGTACACTGATTCGCAGCTTGTAACCAATCATATCAAAGGAAAATATGAAGCTAAAGAAGGTCCCATGAAGAAATATCTTGCGGTTGCACAAAGAAAATTGCAAAATTTCTTAATGGTGGAAGTGGAACAGATAACTAGGGCCCAAAATACCAGAGCAGATGCTTTATCTAAACTAGGGTCAAATTTCTTGTCCAACAAGAAAGTCTTTGGTTGAAACGATTAAAGCAGAAGAGTTGTTATGAAGTTGAAGTACAACCTATAACACAGGTAGAAACTTGGATGGATCCAATCATAATGTACTTGAGAAATGGAGTACTCCCTGAAGATAAAGTACGTGCCAAAAAGCGATAAGACTCTCGGTAGGTATGCTCTATTCAACGATGTGTCTTTGTCTGAGAAAGTCCTATCGGCTCCCTGGTTAAGATGTGTCACCTCGGAAGATGGGGATTATGTCTTTGAGAGAAATTCACTTTGGAATTTGCGGAAATCATTTAGGAGCACGAGCTTTGGCCCGAAAGTGTAGACTCTTTGGATATTACTGGCCAGAAATGCAAGAAGATGCAGAGAAGCTAGTCAGAACTTGCAAGGCATGCTAAGCGCATGGTAATTTATCGCATAATCCTTTACAAGAGATGACACCAATTGTATCACCGTGGCTCTTTGATCAGTGAGGAGTAGACCTCGTGGGTCCGTTAACCAGAGCACCAGGAAATTTCAAGTTTCTGGTAATGGCAGTAGATTACTTCACCAAATGGGTGGAAGCAGAACCTTTGACAACCATCACAGCCAACCAAATACAGAAATTCCTGTGGAAAAATATTCTGTGCAGATATGGTATTCCTAAAGTCCTCATCTCTAATAATAGCACGCAGTTTGAAGATCAAGGAGTGCAGACCTGGTGCACAAACCTAGGAATATCCCAACACTTTACTTCAGTGGCCCATCCTCAAGCCAATGGGCAGGTTGAGCAGACCAACAGGCAAATAAAGCAAGGGTTGGAGCAGGAAGGATCTCATTGGATGGCCATCTTCCAAACATCTTATGGGCATACAGAACTACCCCAAATACTGCTACCCAGGAAACTCCATATTCCTTAGCATATGGATGTTAAGCAGTGATACCAGCAGAGATTGGGCATAAATCTCCCATGACAGAATTGTATTGTCCAGAAACCCAGGAAGTAGATATGCTACACATCAAGGATGAGCTGGAACACAAAAGGGACATCGCACTGATACAGATGGCCAAGTACAAGCAAAGGATTGCTCAATACTACAACTCCATAGTTAAAGGTACGTATTTTCAAGAAGGTGATTTAGTCTTAAGGCGGAATGAAGCTAGTAGGCAGGGTCCAACTGGAAAGTTGGACCCAAATTGGGAAGGTCCTTACAAAATCATTAAAGTACATGGTAAAGGATCCTATCAACTGGCTAAGGCCTCTCGAATGAGGCAGTTCCTCGAAGTTGGAATGCCATTCACTTAAGGAAATATTTTCCTTAGAACAACCTTATTTTCTGCAAATGTCATCCTTTGAATGCATATTTTTATTAACCTTATTTATTATATATTTGAATATCTTAAGTCGTGTTGAAACCTGGAAACTAAGGCAGAATGTCGAAAGATCAAACATTACAACTTGCAGCGCAAGAGAAATCTGGGCAGAAAACCCATCGTGAAATATAAAATGTTAAACTTGCAGTGCAAGAACAGTCTGTGCAGAGGGCACACTATAAAATCTAAGTGTCAACCTTGCAGCGCAAGGACACTATGGGCAAAAAACCCTTCGTGAAATATAAAATGTTAAACTTGCAGTGCAAGAACAGTCTGTGCAGAAGGCACACTATAAAATCTAAGTGTCAAACTTGCAGCGCAAGGACACTCTAAGCAGAAAACCCATCGTGAAATATAAAATATTAAACTTGCAGGGCAAGAACAGTCTGTGCAGAAGGCACACTATAAAATCTAAGTGTCAAACTTGCAGTGCAAGGACACTCTGGGCAGAATACCCAATGTTAAATCTAAATGTTGGACTTGCAGTGCAAGGGAATACTCTGTGCAGAAGACCTATTGTCACTTTATGTGTCAAACTTGCAGCGCAAGACTATTCTGAACAGAACATTAATAAATGTGTTGCAGTGCACAACATTCTGAGCAAGAATATGCATTATAAAAAATAAACTAAGGATAAATATCCTAGTTTCTTTGCAGCGCAATATGTGGAATATCAAGACAAGGCCAATCAAAGTATCATACATCAAAAATAAAAACCAAGTAAAGCAGCTACAAAAGTTACATAAAAAGTTGCTCAAAGGTTGCAGGAAAATCCAAATTTAATTATCAAAGTTACAAGCTAAAAATATACAATCAGGATGAAGGAGGAGCAGAAGGCTGGGCAGATTTTTTCTTCGCATACTTGCGGACGATATCCTCTCCACTTTTGTATTCATCATACCGCTTAGTGAAGATCTCGCCGGCTTTCTTATCATATAATTTATGATTAGGCAAAGTGCTAATCACCAGGTCAGCTGGCTTGGCCTCATCAACACCAAGAGTGTATCCTCTGCGCAGAGCAGGAGCTAGGATGATTTGGATCTCTTCATAAGTCTGGGGAGAGGCTTTATAATCAGCGACAACCTTCTGAATGACGTTCTGGCCAGGAGCCCTATCCATTTTTCCACAGTCTCTGCGAGCTCGTCCCTCAACTTGGTTACGGTAGCAAGATGTTGTTGGCTTTCCATATCCTTCTCCTCCAGTTGTTGGTCTTTCAGTTTTAATTGTTCACCTTGAGTGAATAACGAATCCTCAGTATTTTTAAGTTTGATATTTAGCTGCTCAACCTCCTGACGCGCAGCAGCCTCGGAGGACGCCAAAGAGTGATTTGCTTCTTCCAAACTAGTCATTCTGGCAATGACTTCCTCTAAACTGGCCACATTTTGTTGCAGAGCAGCAATTTCCTTGGCCATACCAGAGGCCTTTTTATGCAAAGACTTACCCAAATAGTAACACTGCAAAAGGCTGGAAGTCAGAAAGCAAAAGAACATAGAAGAAATAAGAACTCAACAAGGTAATTACTTACAGTTTATCTGTCATAGAGGACGTATTCCACCGGCCAAGATTTACTTCGGTGGTGTGTTTTACAAAGAAGAAATGCTCTTGCCACTTTTTCTTGGTTTTATCTTTACCAGATATAATACTAATCTGTCTTAACTTACCAGCTCTACGACAGAAATGATACCATCCCACTACCCGGTGTTAATTTACATTGGTACAAATTCTAAATAATTTCTGAGAGAAAGGGTGGTATTCAAGCGACACCATATCATGAATCAACCAGAATTTGGCGTTGTTTTGTTGGATTTGCCCAACACCCAACTTATAATACCGCATCACCTCAACATAACCGGGAGGAAGAGGAAATCGAAGACCGCTACGTAACTGATCAGCATATACTGTGCAAAAACCTGCTGGGGGACTATAAGCATACTCAGTGGATTTTGGAAGAACAACTTCAAAAGGGTCAGTACGAATTTTATAAGTTTTCAATAAACTGGCCAATTCGGTTTTGGTCATCCTACTAGAAACACCATGGCAAGCCATTATGGCTTTGGTTTTATCGAATCGATTAATTTCCCTTTTAAGAGTGTTTATAAAGGCATAGTGGTCTTCTAGATATTGATGAACAATCGAAGTAGGAGTAAAAATCCCAGGGTGAAGAAGATGAGAAGGCAGAAGGCACGGGGGATTATCCCCAAAGGTGGAAGTATTCCCTAAATCAATTAAAGAAGAGGGATGATCGACATTTATAACAGTTTCAGGGCAAGGAATAGGGTTAGAGGAATTCACTTCTTCACTTTCTATTACAGTTGAAGTCTTTTCCGGCGATCGAAATAACCGTTCCACAGAATTACTAGAGGCAGTATCGGCTCTCAAACTCATGAAATAGATAATGAATTAAAAAGAAGAGGGAAAAACACAGAGGAAGAAACTTACTTGTAATTGCAGAGATGCGATTCAAAGGGTTTGAAATAAAGGAGTTATTTGACAAGAGGTGTGATTATTTGACAAGAAGTAGAAACGACGTGATGGTTCAGTTCACAGTCATAATAATAATCGGGTGTGACTTGGCCTCGTTTCGCGATACATTGATGACGGAAGTTAAAACATTGCAGACTATGGCAGCTGTAAAGCATTCCACCCCAGTCTGGGGACTTATGATGATATATAGGCCCACTTGAGTCGGATTATTCGTGAAATGGGCGGGCCCATTATAAAGATTAGATGATAAATATAAGCGGATTTGGCGAGGCGGGACTTCACCAGAGCGCCGCAGGACAAACCTCTGGGAAGAATAGTCGAGGAGCGGGGACTCACCGTTCTTTGTGCAAAACGCGTCTACAAACAGAACAATCGAATGAGCATAGCGAAGACAAAGTCAATAACGGCTTAGCGTTTCTGAGGCGTGGGTAGATCCACGTCCGATAATGTCCAAAGATAACCGATGATAACTCCCCATTATGTGAGGGAAGGTTATCATCACGATCGAGAAATATAAAAGGAAAGCCCTGAACTACGATGGGGGGGACTTGATTCCGATTCTATGCTTGAATCGGATACGTAGGCAGCTCTCTCAAAGAGTTCAGTCCAAATTCGTACCATTTTTACTTGTTTCTGTATCATTTTTCCTAACTCGAATCGTTTAATTACCCGGTTATAATTTTTGGGCAACATCAAACGCTTGTACCGGTAATTCGGCTGCCTGCGTATCTTTTATATGTAATCGTGTCGAGAACAATGCATATAAAAAATCAAAGCGACGTAGTTCTTATTGTTTATTTTTAGTCTTTTATAGTTTGTTGTAAAGGTTTTTATAGTTATTTTTATTATTGTTTTTTTTAAAGTATTTTATAGTTTTTTTTATAATTTTTTTGAGTCGGTTTAAGTATACGTTGATTATAAATATTGTTTTATTAAACTTTACGTGAGATATATTGTGTTGTTTTTCTTATATGTAAATTGTGTTATTTTTCAGCGCTTGTGCCGGTAATTCGGTTCGTCACGTATTTTTTATATGTAATCGTGTCGGATGAGCAATGTGCATATAAAAATCAAAACGAACGTAGTCCTTATTGTTTATTTTTTAGTCTTTTATCTTATTGTTTTTTTTAGTCTTTTATAGTCTTCTTAATGTTTGTCAATCTTGTAATAGTTCAGATTCTTTGTTGTGGCATGCTAGGTTAGGGCATCCTTCAATAGATAGAATGAAAGCTTTTAAGAGCCTAGATGTCACTATTACAGTTCCTAAACATTCTTGTACTGTTTGTCCTTTAGCTAAACAAAGGAAACCTAAGTTTCCTGTCAGCATTTCTACTTCTGTTTCATGTTTTGATCTAATTCAAGTGGATATTTGGGGCCCTAACAGGGCACCTACTGTGGATGGTGAATACTATTTTCTTTCAATTGTTGATGATTTTAGTAGATTCACTTGGTTATTTCTTATGAAAGCAAAATCAGAAGCTGATTCTTTACTGCAACAATTCTGCATTTTTGTTCAAAATCAATATGATAACTGTGTTAAAACAGTTAGATCAAATCATGGGGTGAGTTTAATATGAAAGCATTTTATAGATTGAAAGACATAGTACACCAAAAAGCATGTGTTAGGACACCCCAGCAGAATGGCTTGATTGAAAGAAAGCATTAGCACATTCTGAATGTTGCAAGAGCTTAAAGATTTCAATCAAATGTGCCATTAGATTATTGGGGCCATTGTGTCAAGCATGTTGTTTATCCAATCAATGTCACTCATTCACCTTTACTTGATAACAAGACACCATATCATCCATTATATAACAAAGCTCCTTGTTATGAGAATTTGAGAATTTTTTGTTGTTTTTGTTTTGTCTCAACTCAAGTGTAGGGCAGGGGTAATTTTGATCCTAGGAGCAACCCTTCTGTGTTCCTAGGCTATGAACCTCATATAAAAGGATTCCAAGTACTAAATCTCACAAACAGATCCGTTTCTGTTTCTAGAGATGTAGTATTCCATGAACAGTGTTTTCCATTTTTTGATTCTACTAACCTTTCTTCTGATGATTCTTTGTGTCTACCATTGCCCTTAAGCACATTCAGAACCTATTAATTCATCTATTGGTGCACTAGAGAATCATGATCCTACAGATGATCAGTCAACACAGTGATCCTCTTGTTTATCAAGATACTTTTACTATGCAACATCAAAGGAGATCTAGTAGAAATAGATCTGTTCCAAGTTATTTGCAAGATTATGTATATCAAAATCATGCAAACAGAACATCTCCTCATTCTTTGACAAATGTGATCACATATGACAACACATCTCCGGGCTTGATGGTTGAAAATGAGATGTTGATTATTTTTTTTAATTAAGAAAAAGAGTAACTATGAGATGTAATTGGGATCAAGTAACTTAGTATTCACTATTGATCACGTGTCAAAGCAAGACGTCGCGCGCTTGAAGTGGTTCATCGGCTAAGTATAACGTTAAGAGAGACAGACTTCAAGTCCAGCTTGGTTGGAGCAAATTAAAGGTGCGTGTATTAACTTTTCATTTACGAAAAAATGAAAGTAACATTTAAAAAAATGACTATTGATCACGTAATCACGGGGGATATCTTTTTCAGTCGACATGTAATATGAAAACTTGCAACTTTCTCCACAACCACAAGCACTGGCATTAGAGAGGACAAAAGCATGAAACACGAGTCATACTATCGACTGTGATTCTATTTTGAACCTGTCGTTTCGGTTGAAATATTGTTCAAATTTTGGTCAAAGTAGTGGACCATTTCTCTTGCTCTGGCTCTGGCTCTGGCTCTGGCTCTGCTTTGTCCATTTGTCTCTCGGTCAAGTATAATCAAGAGATTATTGAAAGGATAATACCTGATTTTGATTTCACCGGCCGGCTTAAATGTGGTTCCCATGGCAAAAAGGTCCATCCGGCTTCTCCCCTCGCTCAACAGCTGAACAAGTTACTCATGGAATTGATGGTTCTGCCTTCACTGCTATTGTTACAGGTTAGTTTCTTTCTTTCTTGGTTTTCAAATTTTCTCAAAATTTCCTTTCTTTTTTTCTATTCCTAATCGTATGCAATTTGATAGGTTTGTTATAAATGTTAGTTTTAAAGTTGTTTTGGGTCTTTTTTTTTTTAACCACACCGACTCTGCCGATGCATCACACTAGAATCGACATTGTCTGAAACCAAAATCCGATTTTTCGTAGCTGTTTGGTGAGAATCGGTTTTAGGAAAGTCGGTCAAATATATAAATGCAACCAAAAAATTATTACAATTGTTACATGCAAGAGAAAATATTTATCATAAAAAATCTTGGACAAAAGTATCGTTTTAGGCCTTATCGCCGGCGAGTATAAGTGGTATGAGGACCATGACCGGAGAGTATGAAGGTTTCATTTTATGCCTTTAAAAAAAGATTTTATGCAATTTAAGTTGGGATTGTTATTATTTTAATATAATTTGGCTGTAAATTTGGACTGTAATTGCCTTTTAGCATTAAGTAACGCTAGGCGGTAGTCGGGCGGTCATGACGCGCCTATCCCCTGGACGGCCGGGGTGTTTTTTGTGTTTTTTATACACACATAGTCGGGTGGTCATGACGCGCCTATCGCCCGGGGCGCCTAGACGGCTCCGGGGTGTTTTTTGTTTTTTTTTTTTTGTTTTTTATAAACACACACACACACACACACTTTTTGTCCCCATTGGGACTCGAACCCAAAACCTTCAGGTTATAAACCTCAGTGATTACCATTGGGCCAATGTCTTATTGGCGCCTCCAGGTGTTTTAATTTTTTAAATAATACAATGGTTGTCCAACATAAATCGATATATCATAAAGCATAAACATCAAGTAAATGTGTCAAAAGACTAATTAAAGTAAAAAAGCACGTGAGATTATGTTAAAACAAGTCTAAGAAGTAAGAATTCAAGACTCTCAAGTCCAATCTTCAATCTCATTCCCCAAGTCTTCTACTTGTCCAACTTCGACATCATGCTCTTTTTTGGAAGCCCTAGACGCCTGGACCGCCTAGGAGCAAACCGCCTAGATATGGCCGTCTGGGGTAGAATCGAGACGGCCAGGGACCGCCTAGGCGGCCGCCTGGACCGATTTTTAGAATACTGAATTGATAATAGAGTGTGTCTCGTCACATATTGTGACTCAAAGACAATGTGTATTAGACAAACCAATCACGCCAAGTAAAATTTAATCCATAGATATGAATTGGGGACCTTAAATGTGAATTTTGATGATTAATTAGAGCCCTTAAAATCTGCAATTCTTTTGAGGAATTTAAGTGACCCCTTATGTGGTTTGAAGCCTTTTAAATTAATGAACATGTTATCCTCTGGCTTTGCAAATTGAGTCTCCATATTTCACTTTAAATGGCATCCTGATTATAATAAATGCCTTAAAAGTCTTTGGTACTAGATTTACCCTTATAAATTTGATCCAAAAAAATATAATAAATTTAAAGTGTTTGTAGGATAGAATGCTCGGTATAAAGGATTTAAGTGCATTCATCAATCAAACATTAAATTCTTTATGTCTAGACATGTCATTTTTTTTATGAAAGGCTCCATTCTGCAGTAGACCTTCATTCACCTTCTCAAACCTGATGGCTCCTAAGATCACCTAAAGTCTCGTCTTTGTCGCAAAAGGGTATCCTCGAGTAGATGCCATCATCGATTTCTTTGAAACATATCCTCCAGTTATTAAGCCAGGTACCATCCGTTTGATTGTTCACCAATGCCTTGTTTTACAGCTGGAATGTGTGGCAACTGAATGTCAAAAACGCTTTCTGTATATTCCCCTGTAAAACGATCGCAGCGAACATCTTTACTAAACCCGTTGTCCATGCTGCATTTCCCTTCTTCTGCAACAAACTTGGCCTCAAGCCACAACCAAGTTTGAAGGACGCTATTATACGTCAACCTCACGTGGATGAGATTGCGCTACGATAGTTTAGAAGGAGGATAAGGATGAAGGCACGTAGGAGAGATAATGACGGGGCTTATGGCATGCCAATTCAATTCAAGTTCGAATCTACTGCGTGTTCATGCTGAGGATTTGACATTTTTACGTGCTTGTATATGCCTTATGTTGATCCGGACACACAACCCCCTCCCCTTCCCAAATACAACTTATGTTTTTGAGACACATGATAATTTAACATATTCCTATCATGTTTCATAGCTATTCTTTCACTAATTGGTACTTTTGTTTTTACTTCATTTCACTTATTTAAGGGGCATCAAGTGGTATCGGATCAGAGACAACCCGTGTCCTAGCACTTCGGGGTGTTCATGTAATTATGGCTGTGCGTAACGTGGATAAAGGCGAAAAAGTAAAAGAAAAAATACTTGAAGAGATCCCTAATGCTAAAATTGATGTTATGGAGTTGGATGTGAGCTCTTTGGCATCTGTGAGATCTTTTGCATCTCAATACAATTCCTTAGGCCTTCCTCTAAACCTGCTCATGTAAGATTCTGGACATGTTCAGTAGTAATTTTCCTGGCGAATTAATTTATTCTGCATTCCCTTTCTTAATATTTCCCCCTTTTTTTTTTTTTTTTTTTTTTTTTTTTTTTCCTTTTCGATTTGAAAACATGTCTACTGCTTTTTGAAGTAACAATGCAGGGATTATGGGAACGCCGTTCGCACTTTCAGCAGATGGGATAGAAATGCAATTTGCCACTAACCATTTAGGTATGTTCTTTCTTTTCTTTTTTTTCTTTTTCTTGTCTATTTAGTTTCTTATGCATTTTCTTGAAGGACCTTTAAAATGCACGAGTGATGATAAATTCTTTCCTCAAGTATACATCATTTTTACACCATCATCATCTCACTACGTGTTTTTCACTTGTAAAACGATTAAAAAAAGCTTGAAAAAATCACAACCACAAGTTGGGTGTAAAAATGGTGTACACCTGAAGGAGTAGTACCGATTATGATACCACGTTTAAAACCCTGATTAAAATGTCAAGTATATGCACTCAACCAGTGGGACCCACATGGGCCAGTGGGGCATGACACTCACTCAAATTTCCGTGCGAATACTTTTTAAACTCGCACATACTATCCCCATCCCAAAATATAAGTCATCTTAGAGATTTTCACACAGATTAAGAAAGTGTTTGGATGTCTTAAATGTGAAGGTTAATGTCTGAAATGCCCCTTTGACTATCATTAATGCCGTAATTGTTAAGCAATGAGAAGTTATTGGATTGATAATAAATTATGGGTAAGATAGAGAAAAGAGTAATAAATGATGCATTGGTAACGTAGAATGACTTATATTGTGGGACGAATCTAAAAATGTAGGATGACTTATACTACCTCCGTCCCAAAATATAAGTCATCTTAGAGATTTTCACACAGATTAAGAAAGTGTTTGAATGTCATAAATTTGAAGATTAATGTCTAAAATGCACCTTGACTATCATTAATGCAATAGTTGTTAAGGAATGAAAAGTGGTTGACTTGGTAATAAATTAGGGGTAAGATAGAGAAAAGGGTAATAAATGTTGCATTGGTAATGTAGAATGATTTATATTGTGAGACGATTCTAAAACTGTAGGATGACTTATATTTTGAAACAGAGATATTACTTTATAAAAGTCGATTTTCAGACCGGTATTCACACTCATCTTAGTTTTTGTAGAGGGGTGAGTAGAAGAGGATGATTTTTTTTTACTTGATGTACTTTATAGTTGATTCTCCGTGTAAATTAAAGATTATTCTAGCAAATGGAGATTTTATGGCACACACAACATCTTCTTTTTCTTCATTTATATGTTTTCTTTTTATTTGTAGGACATTTTCTTTTGACCAATATGTTGTTGGAAAACATGAAAAACACTGCAAGGGAATGCCAAAAAGAAGGGAGGATAGTAAATGTTTCATCAGAAGCCTACCGGTTCGTGTACAAAGGAGTTGATTTTGACCATATAAGTGATAAACAAAGGTAATCAAGTTCCAACAACCTTAGGTGTTTTTTTTTGCACCAAGAGTGGTTTGAACCCAAGACCTATTGGTCATGAGACCTAAGATTTTACCATCAAGGTAATGCTTCATCGCTCTTATGAACTTAGCTTACAATATATATATATATATATATATATATATATATATATATATATATATATATATATATATATATATATATATATATATATATATATATTTTGAGCAATTAGTTTTCATCTAAAGTCATGTCTTCCAAAGCATTAATGCCATTGGCACAATGGGGTTGTTACAACAATTAATACAACATGAGTTGTCAATAATGTGATGATGGGTCCCCTTGAAAAACATAAATAAATTTGTCCTTATATCGCCGTCACATTATGTTGTTTTAAGGGGAAAAAACATTTTGCGCCTTGAGGTTTTTGGACATATGAAGCGTTTAACCTCCTATAGTTTTTTTATTATATTATTTGCCCCTTCGGGTTTGCCGCAATACATAAAACAAAATTTCTACGTAACCACAATGGGTAAAATGTTTTGTGTGAGAAAAACCACATGGGTAAAAATGTTTTGTATGGAAAACCACAATGAGGTAAAATGTCATTTCCCATATAATATTTTATCAAAATATTATCTTCTTATTTAAAAATTATTATTTATGGTTTGCGGCAAATCCTATAAGGGCAAACCATATAATAGAAAACCACAAAAATTAAACGCTTCATATGTCAAACCACAAGGGAGCAAAGTATATTTTCCCCTTGTATTAGGTGTCATGACATACATGTTGTGCCCGGAGGTGGAAGTGTAATGGTTAAACCCTAAATATAAATGTTTCAACTCCTCCCGTCTCACAGGATAAGTGAAAATGTTAATCAGGTAACGTAGTGGCTCAGGTCATAGGTTTGCTGTTATACAAAAAAAACTAAAAGAAGACCCTCATTTACGGAGTTCAAACTTCCATACTTCAGCTTAAGGTCCAGATGTCCTTATAAAGCACGCAAGCCTTTAAAAGTTAATTGGAAAAAATAGCAATAAATGTTTTTTTGGAAAAGCCTTAGTGTCAAGTGAATGGGAACACATATTTTTATTAACTAATAATTCAGCTAATAAGAAATCTCGAGTGTTTTTATAACCCCTAGCGGTTTTTAATTCTTTTTCCACTCGCCAATTAATGTTAGTAGCAAAGCATTTTGTAGAAAATATTGGAGAAAAACTTACGGATTTTATTACTCAGCGATGCTGGCCTTTCATAATACATAAAACCCCTTACCCAAGTAACCTAGCCGCGTAGGAGTTTAGGTATTTAGGCGTTAAATGCAGAAGCGTATATGATGTAAATATCCCAAAATGAAGATAAAAAATAAAGTTTAAAAAAAATTCCACAGCGTGAATTTCTATCCCTATTTATTTTTAGGGATATGAGCAGAAGCATCCTCTTGAGGGGATGCACTATTCCCGTCTAAGCATATTTAATTATTAAAAATTATAAGGATAGGGATATAGATCTTTGATGGAGTGAAATAATAAATATTTAATGTGTATAAATAGGGTTGTGAGATAGAATATATATTATTTAATATTATTTGAAATGTTATAGGGATAAGGATAGGGATGCTGTTGTGGATTTTTTGAATTGAGATGTTGTAAAATAGGGATATGTATTATTTTATATTATTTTAGGAATAAAATTTGGGGTCTCTGATAAGAATGTCCTTACCTCTTACTCCCCAATCTAAGTAGGAAACCCAAAACAGCCCCTCAACCTATTCGAATAGGCTTTGGCTTTTTTATAAAAAATATCAACCCTTGAAAAAAATATAAATGAAAATATATATATATATATATATATATATATATATATATATATATATATATATATATATATATATATATATATATATATACTATGAATGCCTTTTATTATCATACAAATATATTCCTGTATCTTAAAGAGTTGTCCTGATGATTGACCTTCAAGAATGTTTTACTGAATAAATAAAAATATAAAAAAAATATTTAAAATAAAAAAAAACACAACAAACAAACTTCATGTACATGCAGGGGTGTCCCTGTCCAAATTTACGAAAAAAACAGTAACCAAAATATATATAAAAAAAATAAAACAAAAAAGCTGTGTGAGATAGTCATGGGTTTGGAAGGAAAAAAAACCTACTTATTTGACTCATAGTCCTAGTTTAAAAAAACAACCAAAATATATATAAAAAAATAAAACAAAAAAGCTGTGTGAGATAATCATGTGTGTGGAAAAAAACCTACTTATTTGACTCCTAGTCCTAGTTTAAAAAAACAAAAATTATTGTAGCTAGCAAAATTCGAAACCGAGTCTCGTGTCATACTAGAGTGCTAATCATTAAGGTAATACATTCTTTGTTCATATAAATACTGATATATATATAATATTAGGTCGAAATTTTATGCATTTTTAAATTCATTGATTTTCGGGGGGCTCAGGTAATGGACCCATGGCTTGGAGGGGCGCCCCTGTGTACATGCTGCTCCCTGCTTTTGACTACATTTCTGTAATGCATTATGTATCCATTAGCGGATGAAAGCCGATTTCATACCTATTTGTATATGACGCAATAAGTTGCAAGCTGTTTTTGTATTTTCTTTTTCAGCTACAACACTTTGTATGCATATGGCGTTTCAAAACTCGCAAATATATTGCATTCCAAAGAGCTTGCAAAGCTTTTGAAGGTATTTTCTGTGACTGAAAAGTAGTTGCACTATTATATTTTAAAAAAAGAATTGTCGTGTTGTGTTGTCTTGTGGGAGAAAGAAAAAAAAAATCACCACTACCCTAGCATGGGTACGTTTTTTTTGGTCTATCTTTAAAAATTATTCGCGCACATATGTTCAAGAAACTAGGCATTGTTAAATCTTCTCTATGATATGGAGGTGTCTTTCCAAGGACCTAGATTTACTTGGATTGGAGTCACTTCTTTGTGTGCATTTTCATCAAGAAGACGAGCAACTCTTATGGGCCGAGTCCTCGAGCAACAACCCTCGGGTCTATGCCAAAGTAGTTACCTTATTTCTCTCAAGGACGACACGTCCGCCTAACACATTATCTGACACCGTATCCCTATCGTTTTTTATCAAGTCGGTCGACTTACAAAATTATACTATATACTAGTAAAATGCACGTGCTCCGCATGTGTTCTGTTTAAATAAAAGTTTTTAAAATAAGAAAAATGATAAAAGGTTTAGATGCTTGTTATGATCTATGCTAGCCCCGTTGCTAGTGCCAGAAATGAGTTTTGGACTTTTGGGAGTTTCTTGAGAGACTCGGGGATGTGCTAACCCTCCGTTGGTGCTTTTTCGGAGATTTTAATCAAGTGGTAATACCAAAAAGACAAGTAAAGGGGACGAAAAGTTGAAGGCATCAATATGGTGAAGTTGTTGATGATGATACAACATTGTGATCTTTTGGAATTCCCTTTTCAATGACCTAGGTATATGGGAAGGCCAATGGCAATGAGGGAATCCACCAAAGACTTGATCAGGTTTGATGTAACATGGGATGACTTGAGAAGTTCAGTAATGTTCAGGGACATCTACCAAGAGAGCACTTAGATCATAATCTTCTATGTCTGGATACTAAATTGTTTCTATTTCCAAATAGCCTGGATTGAACACAATAACTTTAAAAGGCATATGGTAGAGGCTTAGTATAGTAGCAATGACTTGTTCCCCACCATCCAATTGTTTTCCAATAGAACCAAAAGATGGAATCATGAGATTTTTTTGTCACATCTTCCAAAGAAATAAAAATTGCCTTGCTAGAATTGAAAGTGTTAAGAGAAGTCTCAAAAAGGCTCCATCACATTACATGACTTGACTGCATGAGTGTCTGAACTTGGAACTGGAATACATCTTGGACCAGGAAGAGATCTACTGGAAACAGAGATCTCAACTTAAATAGTTGGCTGAAGGGAAATAAACACCCATTTTACCATATGACTACCATCAAAAGAAACATGAAATTACATGTCTGGAATAAGGTCAGGGGCATGGACACAGAGGATAGAACTGTGATTGAAGGATGATAAAAAAAAAAAATACACCAACCTATACCAAGCAGATTCCATTGATCAAAATCTTATAGATTGCATCCGATTCCCAGCTCTGTCAGACTTAGATATCCAGTTCTTAAATATACAAGTTTCAGAGAAAGAAATTGAAGAAGCCATGTTTCAAATGGGAACTGCAATGCTCTTGGACCTGATGGAATACCTACTTGCTTTCTTAAGAAGTGTTGGCCCACTGTAAGTTCATCAATTTTGCAATTTGTGTTTGAGGCATTTGAGACGGATGGTTTTAATGAACGACTCAATGAAATTGTCGTATCCTTAATCCCAAATGTGAAATCTCCAGATTATGTGTCCCGGCTCAGACCCATGGCTCTAAAAAAGGTTTGCGTGAAAATTATCTTCAAAGTTATAGCTAATAGACAACAGTTGACATACCTAAGCTGCCTTTGTACCTGGTAGATGTGGGATCGAGAATATTTTGGTTGCTTAAGAGGTGCTCCATTACTTTAAAAATATAAAAGGAAAGGAAAAGAAACTCAATGCTGCTCAAGATTGATTTGGAGAAATCTTATGACAGAGTCCATTGGACCTTTCTGAAAAATATTATGGAGAAGATTGATTTTTCTAGCAAGATCACAAATATGATCATGTTCGGATTCAGAACCACTAAGCTTTCAATCTTTTGGAATTGAAAGAAGCTAGACACTATCAACCCAAAAATAGGACTTAGGCAAGAGGATCTATTTTCCCCTTACATGTTTGTCCTCTGCATGGAAATCTTAACCGGTATATTGACAAAGTTGTCTAGAAGGGTAGACGGAAACCTGTTAAAGTTAGTCGTTTTGGACCATCTCTCACACATGTTTTTTTGCAGATGATCTGATTTTGTTTGGTGAAGCTTCTGTGGTGAAGATCAGCACTATTGTAGGTGTCCTTGACAACTTTTGCAACATTTCTTGTCAGAAAGTGAGTTCTCATAAATCAAAAATTCATTTTTCTTGGAATACCCGCCATCATTTGAGGACACTCCTTAGCTAGTCTTAATATGCAGCTCACTGATGACCAGTGAACTTACTTGGGTTTCCATTTAATACATTCAGAACAACCAAATGAACCTTTGAATATATTGTTGATAAGATGAAAATGAAACTTTTTATTTGGAAAGTCAAGACGCTATCAGGCGGGCGGCGAGAATGTTTTGATCAAGAGTTCTCTCCGCCACCCATCCTTATTATGCTAAGTGGACCACTAAGAATACTAAGAGACTCTTAAATGAAATAGAAAAATTTTGCAGAAAATTCTTTTAGGGGGGAGCAGACCGAGAGAAAGATGCACTATATACCTTGGAAGAACCGGTGTTTCAAGAAAGAGGCCGGTGGTCTCGGTTTTAAAGATCCTCATTGCATGATTCTTGCTCTTTTGGGTGAATTGGCTTGGAAAATCCTTACAGATGATCAATCCCTTTGGGTGAGGGTTCTTGTCATGAAATAAAGATGCCTCTTTTTCTAACCCAAGGAAATGCATCATATTCTTGGAAAAGTATGTGTATGGTTGCTTTTGCTCTGAAAGAAGATGAGGTCATCATGTGGGTTGTAGGCCAAGATACGAAATACTCTGTTGTGGAACTATGGCTTTGTACATGGCTTTCTACTTACTATGGCTCTGCTTTGGCGTAAGCACATCTGTAGTTTCCCCATGTGTTGTCTTTGTAATCAGGAAGAGGAGTCTAATTTACATGTCTTACAAGATTATAGATGGCCTGGTTATATACAGAGGAATTTGTTGCCTAGACCTGCTAACTCTAAGTTCTATTCTAAGCCTACTATTGGTGAATGGATCAAGTCAAATCTTCATGATTCTACTCAACGAAGAGATTGGCCATACATCTTTAGAGAAACAATCTATAGTATATGGTATTGGCGGAACCAAGTGCATCATCATCTGTGTGAAGAACGGCCGCCTAATCATTCCTAAAGTTGAAAGCATTTAAATATGCATGGGATTTTAAAGTTGAAAGCCCATGAAATTTAAAGTTGATTATTTTTGAAGAATAAAGTTGAATTTTAATTAAAGTAAACAACATTCCTACCCTGATGGAACAATTGTTATTTGAACAACCTACACTTCATAATTTTCGTATTCTAATCGTCTAAGAAAACATATGAATCATAACAAAACTTTACACATAATTGCATACATAATGCAGACAAACCAGCTTGAATCGATACTCCGAGAGACTTTTTACCGCACATAATTGCAAATCAGAAAGCCAACAATAATATGGTAAATAACACATCATACATTCAAATTAAGGGTAATCAATTGCATCAAACTATTCTATGTTACTCCCTCCGTCCCAATTTGTTTGGGAATTATTCCATTATGGTTGTCCCAAAATAAGTCTCATAACTTTGCTATTAATATTTTTTTGAGTGACTTTGCTATTCATGTTTAACAATGGGTGTTAATTTAAAAAAAATGAGTGTTATATTTAATGAAATAAATAACTTGTTTTCTTAGGTTTATCCTTAAATTTTGTTCACATTCAAATTTGCTTCGGAAAAAAACCCAATATTTATTTCAATAAATTAGTATCCTTACGTTTTAGGATGTTATTTATATTTAACAATGGGGTATACTTCCAAAAAATAGAAGAAAAAAAATGAAAGAAAACATGTAGGACACAAATTTTATCACTATATGACACAAGTTAGGATGTATATGAATAGTACGGAAGAAAAAAATGTACACATATCATTATTATATTATTAACGATAAGCTGCTCTTTAATGATAAATGTAAAGTGTAAACATATATCATCATTACTGTCCTATTAGTATGTAAGCAAATTTCTCTTAAAAAAAAAAGCAAAAAAAAAAAAAAAACCGTAAGAAACACTAAAAACGTAGGATGCATCTGAATTGTTTTTTTTTTTTTTTTTGAAAAATTTGATAAGCTACTATTAAATTTTTTTGGTTAACAGGCTAATATTAAAATAATGGAATAAATAGCACTAACGTGTTTAGGATTGTAAAGACTTGGGGAAAAAATTGATAAGCTACTCTTAAATTAATGGAATAAATAGCATTAACGTTGGCTCAAAAAAAAAAATAGCATTAACGTGTTTAGGATTGTAAAATTTAATAATTTCTGTTTTTATTGAGATAATGATTTATTTTATTTATTGAATTGAAAATATCGTGGAGAAACTTTTTTTAGGGGAAACACCCGAGGGGGAAACACTTTTGAGGAGAAACACATTGGCTCTTTTAATATGGTTATGATTATGGTTATGATATGATTATGATTATGATTATGATATGTACTACTCACAAATTCGTAGATCAGACACCATCAACTATGTGTATTCTGCCCGGCCGAGCTTTCCTCATATAATCCCTCAAATTTTACACATGCATGAAAGCGTGCTCTAAGCTCTTATGCATACATATAGACAAATATATCTATGCAATTGCCGATGAGGCATGCCCTAGTGGTAAATGTTGAGGCCTCGGGACCGAGAGGTTTTGAGTTCTAAACCCCCATCCCCTTGATTATCAGAAAAAGAAAAAAAAAATTTATTCATTCTTGAGGATTTATAAGTTATCTATTTGCCTGCATTCGTGAATAACTTTGGCTAAATATATATTTGTTTCATATTGGCCATGCTGCAGTACATTTCTTCATCTTTTTTGCCTTACTGTCTTTTTTAATTCTCATGCTTAGCAAATTCAGATCAATTAACCATCTTTTTTCCTTTTCAACAGGAAGAACAGGTGAATATAACTGTAAATTCTCTTCATCCTGGAGCCGTTCTCACAAATATTATACATCACAACAAGTTTTTTGATGGTGAGATTTTTTTCCCTTGGATTTACAAAATTTTGCCTGCTCACACTCAATGCACTACAAGAAAACAGGTTTAAAGGGACGACATTTTGTTGTCCCTTCAAAGGCATTGTCGTCCCAATAAAAGTTTAAACAGACGACAGGTCGTCCCTATAAAGCCGTCCCTTCCGCTTTGTCCCTTTAAACAACTGCCATCTTTGAAGGGACGACAAAATCGTCCCGTTAAAAGAGTGCTGACGTGGCACGACTTTTTCTAAGAAAATTCAACGTCTTTGATACTAAGATTATTTGAAGGGACGACAATGTCGTCCCTATAAAGATGATTCATTTAATTTCAAAAAAACATATTATCAGGAAAAAAATGTATTTTTTTTATTAAAAAACTTTGTTGGGACGACAATGTCGTCCCTTAAAAGAATATATTTTTATTCTTCATAATAAAATTTAATACAAAGAAATTTAATTTTTTTATAACAATGTTTTTTGGGACGACACTGTCGTCCCTTAAAAGATTATATATTTAATTTTCATTATAAAATTTAATACGAAAAATTATTTTTTTGTAGAAAACATTTAAAGGGACGACAAATGTCGTCCCTTAAAATAAATTTGGGTAAAAAAAATAATTTTATAAAATTTCCAGAAATACATTTAAGGGGACGACATGTCGTCCCTTTAAATATATTTTTTTAAAATATTTTTTTGTTTTTGCATGGCCTCCCATGCTATTAAATCAATACAATCCTGTTTTTTCCTAAATAAATAACAGATGTGTTTATAAACGGGGATTCATAAAAAAAAATGCATAAACAAAAAATGTTACGTAAAATACAAAGTTGTGCAATGTTTCCAAAAGTAAGAATAGTTTCCTCTACAATGTCTACGCATCATCGTCAAGATCAACTTGAGAATCATCTTCAGAATCGTCTTCATCTTCATCGGAAGATGATGAGCTAACCTCTATTTGCATATCCGGTTCCTTAGCCTTAAGATTAGTCAGCAACAATTTGAGAAGAGCCCCTTGTTTTTTGTTTCTCTTCTCTTGTTTTTTGGTTAACTTCACCAACTGATCATGAGACTTTCTAAGTTCTTCAATCTGCATATTGCATCCTTGATGGTAAGAAGATGACAATGCTGAAGACTGGGCCGATTGTGATGAATTGGATATGGATGAAGATTGCGTAGGGCCAAGGCCAATCAAATAATCTCGCCTAGTCCCTAAGGCGGGCTGAAATATTGCCTCCTCATCTTCAAAAGTCATCGGTCGACCTGGTGCAATCATAGCACGCCAATCCTCCAGCCTCCTCTAAACACAACATATATCGTTGGCAGTTAAGATAAGGAAAAGGAAAATATGAACGTATTGCATTGAAATATATACAACATTTGGCACTTACGTAAGCAGCCTCCGCATCACTGTTGAGAAATGAACCGTCAGCATTCTTATGCTTGCTCGCCCATACATGGATAGGATCCTGCCCCAAAGGATCTTCACTCAGACTCACATTACCCTTGAAAAAAACAAAAATATTAGTTATGAAAATTCAAAAAAATGAAGTCATAGGGATTTATTTCCTAATACTTACCCTTCTTAACGTATCCCATCGAACCACGGCCATAGGCGTTCGTCCTTGGCGGCCTACATATTTACTCCCGGCGCGATTCTTCTTATTTTGATCAGATCTTTTCTGTAAAAAAAAATAGTACTATTGTATTATATATAAGAAGTAACAAGTAATAATAATCGAATCTACGTAACACATGTAATGGAATAAAAGCTTTACCTTAAAAGCAGCATACTAAGGTGGCGGAGAAACACTTCCCATTGTTCTTTGTGAAAACACATCTACGAGTCGGGACAAGGCCCTGGCAACCCTTGTTGTTGTGTTCATCTACATCCTTCCTTAGTCTAGCCTTCCATTTTACGAATGAAGTACCGGCGCAAAGACGGCATCATGGTGAATAGGCTCGAGGGTTGGAACGATGCTGAAAACACAAGAAATGAAACGATTGGTTTTAAATTAATATAATGAAACTTACAATTTGAAAGTGTTAACAATTTGAATAGCTAAGTACCCGAAGTTCTTCCCATATTAAATCTTTAAGTCGGTCATCCACCTTTCACCAGGTCGGGGTGTAACAGGGAACATGGGACCTCACGACTTTCCCTGTCTCAGACTCAAAATCCTTCGCGTATCTTCCCAATGCCTTTTGAACTTTGGGAAATCTAGGATCCCATATAAGAGGAATCAAGCCCCCTAACTTTCTCTTGAGGGCTTGGACGGTGATACCTTTTACAGGTCCACGTTCACCCTGCTTCTTTTTCGGGGATGGAGGTGATTGCATGAATTCCTCATACTCATTATCTGCTATATGATCTGTAGTATCGGTGTCAATGTTAATTCAACGAAATAAGAATAATCATACTAGAAAAAAAAAATGTAAGTTAATTAATTACCGTCCTGGCATTGGCCCGGTAGCCTAAATGGATGCTCGTGCGGTGGTTGAGAACCACGGCCGATCCAGCATAAAGCCATTCACCTATATGATCAAGTATTTGAATATAATAAAAAATTGATATAAAGAACACATTTATGTTGATGTAGTATAAGTAAAGCACTAGTATTATATAAATTTTAAATTCAAGTATATTTGAATGAACTTACTAAAAGAATATTAGATTTATAGCATCATTCATCATCACTTGCATAGTTTGGTGGGATTGAGTCGTATATGTCATCATCTACACAGTTATTATCATCATCGCAATCCGTTGAACCATAATCGTTATTGCCATCATTTTCATTTTGATCGAGATCGTTTTCATCGTTTTCATCATCTGTTTCTACATCATTTGCACTCATGTAGAACGGTTCCATCGGTGGCAGTTCAACAACAAGTCGGAAATTTCCGTGGGTTGTTTCGTCGATTACCAAATCATCAACAACCACATCACCATTAATATTTGGTGCGTCTACGATATTGTTAGGAAATCTACGCGGGAACGCATCGGAATTTAAAATTTTATTTCCTTTTAACCAGGATCGACTTCGTTTAAGCAATAAACAAACAAGTAGTAGACGGTGGTTACCTTGGTTGATCTAAAAAATCGACGCTTTGACCGTCTAAGGAGAGTAGTTACGCATAGAGCCGCGCCAAGTGTTCGGCCTCTACCGCTAGTCCACACGAACGACCGCGGAATCCCATCATGGATTGCTATTGGAAAACTCCGGTTCGTTGCTAGATCGCCTTTTCCCCTCTCTCCAACTCTCTATAGGATGCTCTCTATTTTACACAAGAACTATTAGTTCTTGGAATTGTGTTGTACAAAAGAGCTTGACACCCACTTCCTATTTATAGGGAAAGTGGCGCCCCAAGAAGTGTAGAAAGGAAGAAAACATTTTCCCAATAAAATAAGGAAAATATAATTGATTGATTTATCTTATTTATTATGATATCTTAAATCAAATAAATCTAGGATATTGTCAATATCTTATATTGAATATTTCCAAGATATTGTCAATATCTTATATTGACTATCTTTATTTTATTACCATAAATCAATTTACACATGTGTATATATCACATATATATTACACAAATAAATCTATATATATAAATATAACCAATGAAATTGTGCACATGTTCATCCAATGTACAGCACACGCATGTTGACTATATATATTTATATATTAATATCTTATATTAATATATGGTAATCTTATTAGTTAAATTGCACAATCCAAGTATATCTTATACACTTCGATGTGGCGCCCCATATAGCCAAATATTGGCTTCCGGAATATTCTTTAATTAATATAATATTATTAATATCTTGTATTTAATTTATTCATAATAAATAAATACCACCATATTAATTTACCACTATAACATTTATAGTCTCGAGATAAACTTTCCTTATTTTGTTATCATCCATAACCACATTTTAATCCGGCTAGATGTTCATATGTGTGTGACCCGATAGGCTTCCGAATATGTTGGCCGTAGACACAAAGTGCAAATTATGAAAATGCCCTTCATACCTAACGATCACGGGATAGCGTCTAGCAACACACCGTGACCCCAATCATCGGAAGAGTCAAATGCAATGACTACTACCTTTCATGTGAAACGATTACGTGTAACTTACAATCCTATCATTTGTAATAATATCCATACGGTCGTTAGTCGAGTGTCAAAATATCAACGACCGTATCTTATAATCTGGATATCATGCTCTCTCAAGTAACTCGTTTACTCCCACTTTGCAAAGATTCACGAGAGTTTGACATTCCTTATAAGAAGGCCATTTCGGATATTCGATCCCAATCATAGATACGCGATTCCGGACGACCAATCATGTATACTCGCGTGCTTGATGCTTCAAGATCATACCCAATCACTACCGCATGATCGCCCGTGGCTGTGGAAACCTCAATAGTGTTAAAACATGACAATCCACACCGTGATGCCATGAAGACTCCGGTCTTAAGGATAATTACACAACCGCCACATAGTGTGACACTTATCCGTGTAAGTGGGTCAGTCTAACGTACACATTCTCTAATACACGTCCACGTACAGTCCAAGTGTCTCTACACTTCGATAGACGAGATCTATCCCTCGCCTTAAAGATGAAGACATCTAATACGTGCTAGTCTATTTATACTATCAGTGCCGTGTTTAATAGTACATCAGCCTAGAGACATTTAAGTATCAAATTTATTAAAGTGATTAGAGATCTCATCAACCATAATCGCCTATCATGGTTTCTCTATCACAGTTTAATACTAAGGACGTTATCATATAACAATTCACAATTGGTCCTTTAAAAGAACATATATATGACAACATAAAAGCCATTTAATATATGTATAAACATAAAGAAATAGTAGAAATGATCCGACCCGATCGGATCCGGTCCAACCCGATTGGGTTTAAGACAATATTTCAACAGATATGACGGTGTTGAAAATGCTCAACAACTTTCCAGTCACGTCCGTTATACAAATCATCTATTTAGAACACTTGTTATGCTTGTGAAGCAAGAATGAATGGATCATGTTCGTACCAGGTGTTTGTAGTGCGTATACTTGCTGTATTCTTATATACACGGACATCCTTCTTAGCTGGACTAGTATCGAACCATGTACATTTGAAAAGAACAACAGTGTTATCATTTGGGTAGCTTACGACATATATGTCTTCTAAGACTCCATACCATGTAGTGCCTTCGGTCCCCTTGACAGCAACCCCACTGTTTTGAGTTGTGCGTGTGCGATCCCGTTTTTGTGCATTGAACCTGACACCTTTCATCACACAACTCTGATAGGATTTGACCGTTGAAAAAGATCCGGTGGAAAGTGCTAACAATTGGTCATTCAAGTCTGACGGGTTCTGTTTACTCAATCAATCATCTGCATAATGTACCATACATAAGTATTTATGTAACGCTCATAAAAGTGCACAATAAGTGTATGAAGCTTTATTTTGTACCTTCAAATTAAACCAATCAGTAAATTCTTGACGGTGCACTTTGTCCAGGTTTTGTTTCGTGCAATAACTTGACAGTTTTGTACGATGTTCACTGCTCCATGTGTAGAAGAGTAGTTAGCTTTAATGGAATTATAAAAAACAAAAGAATTAAGTTTGGATTGCTCACTTACACGAGGTATTCATCGATCTCATGGCAGTTCCATATGTGTTAGGTGTTAATACCATTTCAAGGGATGTTCTCATACTAATATAGTATACTTAGTTTCATTAATATAGTTTTTTTCATTAAGGCACAAGAAAAAGTTAGTATCTCACTTAAGGCACAAGGTCATGTCTAGTTTCATATGTGTTAGGTGTTAATACCATTTCAAGGGATATTCTCATATTACTATAGTATAGTTAGTTTCATTAACACTTAAAACACTTTCACTCTAAGTGTAACACTTTTCTAACACATATACATGGCCAAGATTCAAACAAGGAAACAAAGACTTTTAACACTTAAAACACTTTCATTCTAAGTGTAAGTGTGATCAATATTTCTAATAACAATGGTCTCTGAAACAGAGCCATTTTCAGTACCATTTTGGGTAGGATCAGTTAAAACACTTTTAACACTTAAAACACTTTCATTCTAAGTGTAAGTGTGATCAATATTTCCAATAACAATGGTCTCTGAAACAGAGCACGATCAAACCATCAATATGGACAATTTCATTACTACCAACAACAAATTTCCCAACACCAAAACTACAATACCAAATCAACAATACCAAACAACTCACACAATACCAAATCAACAATGCTTACCTCACCATACTCATCCACTATCAACTTCCATTTCCAATGTAAACTTACCTAGCCCAAAACCAAACAACTCACCATCAAACCAAACTCACCACACAAACTCACCACATACCCTTGCTCCAATCAATTTCAACTTTCAACTTTCATAAAAAAAATACACATTTTGGAAATAAACTTAACAAAATAAAAAAAAACTCCACATTATCACTACACTACATTATCACTACACTACTCACTACACTACACTACGCTATCCCTAAAAGCAACTAATTTGACCAAAAAAAAAAATTGAACTAAAAGCAATTTTGTAGCAACTAATCTAGGTCACAATTGAACTAATTTGACAAAAAAGAAGAAGATAAAAGCAACTAATTTGACAAAAACAAAAAGCCTTACCAGAGCTATGGCGGCTGGAGTGTGGCGGAGGAGCTGTGGCGGAGCTGCGGCTGGAGATGTTGTTGTGGCGGTGGCGCTTGCCGGAGGAAGGAGGGGCGGGTGGTTGAAGAAGTGGTGACCGGAGGAAGAGTGGGGGTAGGGGTGGTGACCGGAGGAGGGGAGGGTGATGACCTAAACCTAACCTTGGAAACGGCGCCGTAAAGTCGACGGACATTACCTAGGCTATCTGAGATCCTAACCGGCGTGTACCGGGTCAAATTGTAGTGCTAGTCGGTGAGTCAGTCGTATTCTCAGAGGAAAACATGGTAATTCTTTTAAGTGGGGTTAAACACCAAGAAGCTATTATTAACTCGATCTAAGTCGCGCAGGTTTATCATTTTCCTCGGGTTAGATTATGTTAGATCGATTAGATTAGTTAGTAATGTTAGAGTTAGATGTTAGTAAAATGTAAAATAAAACAAATAAATACTAATATAATATATATTTTTGGATCTAGCCAAGAATACTTTCTTGAATCAATATCTTTTAGTAGAAATAAATGAGGCATGATCTTCCTTTATTCAAGGTGTAAATTATATATGAATCGGTGTACTCCTAAGCTAGACAACTCCTCCTCACACGAGCGTATGAAATTGTCATTTGTCTCATCATTGTCCAAAATCATCCAAAGCAAAGGTCCTCCCGTTTTGTCATACGAGCAATGTTTGGATTTTGATTAAGCAGATAAATTGACATAATACGATCTAAGTACAATTTTAATAAGATTTGTTTTTCTAGGACAAATCGCCCCGAAGTAGAAATAGGATTCCGTTGTCACTCGGCCATTTTTACCCTCCGGTCTTTCAATTTTCACGCGTTTCATTAAGCTTAAATAGAAAGAGATTCATTATAATCGGTTTTAATCATTATTACCGAGTCGATCATTCATTTTACCAAAAGATTAACTAATTGATTCATATCTTGGCTAGATATATTTTTAGCTTAACATAGTTATAATATACATCATAATATTAGAATAAATTACCGATTACAATTGTTGAATCGGGTCAATTCCGCCAGATCTACAATCTTCGATAATTATTCTACCATTATAACGATACTATAACTACTTTATTTATATATAACAACAACAAACATAATACTTGATAAAATTACCCGTTTATTGCAGATCTAAGTCGTATCTCTCCGAAAATAGCAACTTCTTCAACACAATTTCTCGGATAATCCTTTCGAAAGCATTACAACTGCACTACTTTTATTTATAAAAACATATATACATACATAGACATATATATATATACTACCCGAAAATAAAATAAAAAGACAAAAGAGATATAGATCTATATATATATCAGATATATGTATATATGATCTACAACAAAAAATAAAATAAAAAGAACAGAGACGGAGAAAGAACAGAGATGGAAGAAAAGGGGAAAGAAAAGGGGCACTTATGTTGGTCTCATGTAGCACATATATATAGGCTAAGAAAGGGGAGCCGGACTGGGCCGGGCAAGGGCCGGACCGGTCCGGAATCATGATTAGCTCCACCGCTTAGCATGTGCTCCCATGTGCAGCGTATGTATATAATTATATTAAACTTCTAAAATTCATATCTTGAGTTGTAGACCTCCAAAAATTATGATTCAAACATCAAAATTAAGCTCTCGGAAAATTCTTCAACTTTCATGAAGGACTCTTCTCCAGAAAACGCCGTCTTGATAAGCAAATTCATACTCCGAACGTTTTGCGGGATTTTTACGAAATTGAATCAATTAGCCACTTGACCACCATTTAAGTTGTAGAAGTCCGATTGACTTGATTCAAAATCCATTGGAAAGATTTCTTGAAGATATACAACTTTTATTAAGGAAACTTCTTCAGAAAATGTCGTTTTGATGAGCCATTCGTATGTCGAGTCTTTTACGGGATTTCTACTAATCCGAATTGATTAGTCAATTGACCATAACTTGAGTTGTAGACCTCCAATTGATGTAATTCAAAGTGCGTTGGAAAGCTTATGTGAAGATCTACAACTTTCATTAAGAAGTCATCCCCTGAAAATGCCTCTAAGCTGGGTCAAATCTCCGTCGAAAATATGTAACGATTTAAGTACTTAGAAAATTTGCTCCGTTGAACTTTATAAACTTGTGGCACCTTCTTCTAACCCTCTAAACACATCTTTTAGACTCAAAACATGTCGTTACGTGGAATCTTGGTCAATGTATAATCCTGCAATGAACCACCAAAATACCAAACGTAAATCCGACACGACACTCCGGTTACTAAACCGGTACAAAAACTAATAAAAAACTTATAAAAAGACGATAATTTATATAATAACTACTACTTATACATTTGAATAAAACTTAGTAATTTTGACTTGATTTGATATAATAATGTTCAAAATGGTATCAATATTGGGGTAAAATGTCGTAATAATGATCATAAATTTATCTCTCATCACAACCCCCTACTTAGCTTTTGGTCGTCCTCGATCAAAACAAGCGATAAAACAAAATGAATAAGAGATAAATTCATGAAGATAGAAGGTATAAGAGACAACCAGATGTTGCAACCGTATAGAATTACAACCAGGCGTTAACCTTAATATAAATGTATAACAGAGTGTATGTGTGACAAGCCTTTTCAATTTCCACTTATCCTCTCTCTAATAAATCAAGCAAAACACACAAATATCCATTCAGATAAAATTTCTAATGACTTTCCTAGGTATAGTAATGTGATTCCACACAAAGTTCTCCCGTGTACTTATTAGGATAATCCCTAAAGCATATCATTCGGCTTTATCTTTGGGATAGTCGAGAAGATAACTAAGTTTTCAACCACGCTTAATTTTTTTTTCATAGAATACTAACATATCCGAACTCATTGCCAAAATCGACTATCTTGCAAGCGTCATGAGGTGAGATCAAATACATTAATATCTATCTAACTCTTTTCTTTTTTTTTTCTTTTTTTTTTTCATATGTGTAGCATATGCCCTCATTCCCAAGCAATAGGGCGTTTCGTGATAACACCCTAATTTGGACTACTATCATCAGCAATCGGGAGCTTTTAAACCTCATAGTGATATAGGACGTTTTCGTGATAACGCCTCATTTGCACTCAAATCATTGGTAGCTACAACCAACATATAGATAGTTCATCTTTTTCTTTTTTTTTTATTTTTTATTTTTAAAACTTAACTTATATCCTTTCTATCACATTCAAACTTTCAGATATTCACAGTACACGTTCAAAAGTTAGGTACTAAGTTACTGTTATTATCTAGAATAACCACTAGGATACTGAATGGATACAGTTTAAAATTTTTCGCTTCAATATCAAAGGCTTACGTGAAGGAATTCATGTTACACAAATATATTTGGAATTACAATGCACTTACGGTTCACGTTGGTTATACACATCCAAATTGATCATTACATCTTCAAATCCATGAAATATATACCTTATACAGTTTATTTTAATCAACTAAATAATGCTCGAAAAAGATCGAAAACTAAAGGATTTATTGATACAAAATAAACATTAATTCCATTCTTAGACCAACGACTCCACTCCCACACTTACGAACTTACATTGTCCTCAATGTAAAGTGAGTGTAAATAAGTTGTTGGGAAAGCAATGGTGCACTAAAACAAGTCAAAACAAATACTCGGATGATAAAAAAGGGTGGGTGGGTGGGTCAAAGTTATGACCATGTGTGTGCAAATAAAATAAAAGTGTGTGTGAGTGTGACGATTGTAATGCAAAAGGGTAGATAAACACACCACATAAACTTTTATTGATTTAAAACACACCACATTCCACAAGAGTTGAACTAATACATGTCACACATTATTTGAAATTTAAAATGCAGACTAGATCATGATATGAAATATGTGACAAAGTATTAACTCGAGTCTTTTATACCCGGATCCTCAAGGTTATTTCAAATCGTTCTAACAACCTAAGTCTAAGAAATGATGCATTTGAATTTTCTCTTTTTTCCCTCGGGATTTTCGGATAACCACCTAATCGTTCCCGTTATAATGACATTCAAACATTCATCCTAAGACTTGGTGAAACAAAATGAAAATCAATCCTAAGTATTAGCAAAGTATCATCCAAAGTATGAGTAATTATTATATTTAACATTTTTACGGGCTGCCTCCCGGTAGCGCTTTTGGTTAACGTCGTTTGCTCGACCAAAATGATAAGGATTAACTAATATAATATACTAAACAAAACGGGATACTTCTAACAATTACTCACAAAAGCACTTAACAATTAAGCACATAATCCACTAAGAATAAATGCTTAAGGAGTAAAAGGAAGGATAGTACCCGTCATTGACTACATTTATAGTCTATAGCCGGACTTTACCGTGCTTCGCTTTTAAGGCACCGGTGGTGGGTCATCCTCGCGCCTTTGCATCCGTCTTTTTTATCAATATCGCTTTCCAACATATGTTAGGCGAATGCCGTCGAATCCAACGGTTCTTGACCTTTTCCTTTGATTTTCGAGCTTTGGGTTTACGAGCTTTCACATTATTACCGAGTCATCTTCTTTCTTACTGCGTGTTAGTACGATCCACCACAAGAGAACACAAAGTGTCTACACAAGAACTAGATTCTAGTGTAATGTATGGATATTTCAATGAATTGTAAATGTTGAAGATAACGCGCTCATCATTCACTCCCAAACTAAGCTCTCCCTTACAAACATCGATGAAAGGGATATTAATATTTAAGTGCCGAAAAGTGTCAAGAAAACATGCATACTTATTATCCAACTTCATCTTTTCATTTCATTTCTTGGGAATGGGGAGTAATTCAAGATCAAGAGGGTTAGAATGAATACCTCCCCTTACCCTTGTCGTTAGATGAAGATGGTAAAGCTTCCTTGAATGATTGTGCCTTTTCCAGGACATTGTGTGTCATCATTCAAGACCTTTTTCTTCAAAATATGCAAGTGGATGTGGTGATGCCCTTCCAGTTGAACCGATGTGAATTTAGGTTGAGCGGATAAGGTTCGGTTTGAAATGGCCCTTAGATTCCATATTCTTCTTATATTTACCATCTAAATCATCATCTACTTCATTATTCCCGAATTTTTCTAATCCATTACTTCCACAGATCCTTCCACTTCTGGTAATAACAGCATTTACCCCACTCAGATTTCTTTCGATATTACTTGGCAATCCTTTTGAGGGTTTACTGTTTTTACATGCTCTTACTCTACTCAAGTGATATTCCAAATTCCTCAATGAAGCTTCTATAATTCTTATTCTGGTATCATGTCCACTCATAGATGTTTTCAACGTACTCATATCCTTAGTGGACTGTGCACATGAAGTTATCATAGTTTCCATATTTTGAGCTTGAGTAGATACCATACCATCGATTTTCCATTAATTTCTCCCATTTATCAACTCCTTCAAAGTTGAGTTGAACTCGAGTTACTGGTATGCTTTGAGTGGTATGCTGTGTATATGGTTTAGGTAATGATTGTAGATTCTGATTTGAGGTATCTCCTTGATAACCTTGATATGGATTCTTATATTGGATTGGATACGGTGGTTGTCCTTGCTTACTAGGGGTTTCAGACCAATGAAAAGTAGGGTGATCTCTTAAAAGCATTAAACGAGTTTGAATACGCGTCGTTCAAATTCTATCTTTGTAAAAATTCACCTTTTCCTTGAATATCCATTCGGTTCTTCTATCCCTAATGACACATTATCATGATTTGAGTAGTCATTTGTTTTACTATTTCCCGAACTCAGGTTCTTATTTTGTTGTAAACCATCAAATTTCCTACTCAAATTCTCCAAGTGTGCTAGAACTTCCGTATTCGGTGTATATTCTCCTGCAAAAACTACTTTTCTTGTGCTAGAACCGGTTTCCCACATACGATTATTTTTGGAAATCTTTTCTATAGCATCGTAAACTATTTGGGCTTCACTCATCATTAACGAACCACCACATGCATGATCTACATCTGCACGTGAGTCTTTCCTTAATTTACGACAGAAAAGTTGGATTTGCATATCTAAGGAATAACCATGATCGGGACAAGCTCGTAATAACTTTTTAAATCTTCCCCAAGCATTCCCAAAAATTTCTTCAGATCCTTGTTTAAAGTTGGCAATTTCGACTATTAATTCCAATTTTCTACTAGGAGTAAAATACTGCTTTAAGAACTCGGTTTGAATATCCTCCCAACTAGTCAATGAATGATGTGGAAGTGACAAAAACCAATCTCGTGCTCTTCCTTTTAAAGAAAAAGGAAACAAAGACATCCTCGTTAATTCCCGATGAGCACCATGACTTTTGGCTGTATTACACAATTCTTCGAAAAGATAGAGGTGATGATGTGGATCCTCATCATCTTCTCCTAGAAATTGGGCTCTTGTGTCAATTAAACCAAAAAGATGAGATTTTATTTCAAAATTATTTGCTCCTTTATTGGGTAAACGAATTGGATTATTAATCTGGTACCTTCTACGGTCCGATCACAAATAAGTCTCGGGTTTGGTGGGTGATTATGCTTATTCCGATTTCGATTATTTCTATTCCTTGGGCATGATCAAGCCCTTGTTCCGGTGTTTCATTATCGATTTGATCATTCTCGTATTTCGATTTGAAGATGATACTTGGTCGATTTCCACGATCGATATGACCGCGTTTACACTCTACTCTTAACTGCCTTCGTGTTTAAATCAGGTTTATAAGGATTGAGTGGGGCCTTACCACTTCTGGTCATCAACTAACGAAAAATAGAAAATAACTTGAAATAGATAAAACCTGAATCAGATGGTGTTTCATTACTGATTTCGGCCGTTTTCATAACTCGATTTGACGATTTTTGTGAAAAATATCGAATAGAAAAGATCACGAAATCGATAAAAAAACACATTGATTATTATTTTTTTCTCTCTCCGGTAATTATCGACTCCACTCGGTATTTACGAGAGAATTTTTTTTTTTAATTTTTTTTTTTCTTTTTTTCTCTCTCTCTCTCTCGGTAATTACGAAGCCACTGTTTTACCGAGTAGTATTTTTTATTAAAAATTGGTATCTTACCAATAGGTAGGTACCAATGAAAATAAAAATACAAATGAGATTGAGAAATGTATTGACTTATCTCTAATTTATTATGACCACGTTTACTTTCTACTATCGAAAATAGAAAATAACTCGAATTTGGTAGAAGAAGAAAATTGGTAACTAAAAGAAGGTAGATACCAACGGAAAATAAAAAAGAAATGTGATAAGAAGAGTGTTGACTTATCCTCGAGAATTTTGAGCTAATACAAGTAGTAACCCTAGACACAAAGAAAGAAATTAGCGACGTTTTCCCGGCAACGGCGCCAAAATGCCGATGACCTAAACCTAACCTTGGAAACGGCGCGGAAAGTCGACGGACATTACCTAGGCTATACAGATCCTAACCGGCAAGTGTACCGGTCAAATTGTAGTGCTAGTCTGGTGAGTCAGGTCGTATTCCTCAGGGAAAACATGGTAATTCTTTTAAGTGGGGTTAAACACCAAGAAGCTATTATTAACTCGATCTAAGTCGCAGGTTTATCATTTTCCTCGGGTTAGATTATGTTAGATCAGTTAGATTAGTTAGTAATGTTAGAGTTAGATGTTAGTAAACAGTAAAATAAAACAAATAAATACTAATATAATATATATTTTGGATCTAGCAAGAATACTTTCTTGAATCAATATCTTTTAGTAGAAATAAATGAGATGCAGATCTTCCTTTATTCAAGGTGTAAATTATATATGAATCGGTGTACTCTAAGCTAGACAACTCCTCCTCACACGAAAGCGTATGAAATTGTCATTTGTCTCATCATTGTCCAAAATCATCCAAAGCAAAGGTCCTCCCGTTTTGTCATACGAGCAATGTTTCGATTTTGATTAAGCAGATAAATTGACATAATACGATCTCGAGTACAATTTTAATAAGATTTGTTTTTCTAGGACAAACCGCCTCGCAGTAGGAAATAGGATTCCGTTGTCACTCGGCCATTTTACCCTCCGGTCTTTCAATTTTCACGTTTCATTAAGCGTAAATAGAAAGAGATTCATTATAATCGGTTTTAATCATTATTACCAGAGATCATTCATTTTACCAAAAGATTAACTAATTCAGATTCATATCTTGGCTAGATATATTTTTAGCTTAACATAGTTATAATATACATCATAATATTAGAATAAATTACCGATTACAATCTGTTGAATGGGGTCAATTCGCCAGAGATCTACAATCTTCGATAATTATTCTACCATTATAACGATACTATAACTACTTTATTTATATATAACAACAACAAACATAATACTTGATAAAATTACCCGTTTATTGCAGATCTAAGTCGTATCCTCTGAAAATAGCAACTTCTTCAACACAATTTCTCGGATAATCCTTTCGAGCATTACAACTGGTACTACTTTTATTTATAAAAACATATATACATACATGTATATATGTATATACAGCCCTGAAAATAAAATAAAAAAAGACAAAAGAGATATAGATCTATATATATATCGAGATATATGTATATATGATCTACAACAAAAATAAAATAAAAAGAACAGAGACGGAGAAAGAACATAGATGGAAGAAAAGGGGAAAGAAAAGGGGCACTTATGTTGGTCTCATGTAGCATATATATAGGCTAAGAAAGGGGAGCCGGACTGGGCGGGCAAGGGCCGGACGGTCCGAATCATGATTAGCTCCACCGCTTAGCATGTGCATCCCATATGCAAATGTATGTATATAATTATATTAAACTTTAAAATTCATATCTTGAGTTGTAGACTTCCAAAAATTATGATTCAAACATCAAAATTAAGCTCTCGGAAAATTCTTCAACTTTCATGAAGGACTCTTCTCCGTAAAACGCCGTCTTGATAAGCAAATTCATACTCCGAACGTTTTTTGCGGGATTTTTACGAAATTGAATCAATTAGCCACTTGACCACCATTTAAGTTGTAGAAGTCCGATTGACTTGATTCAAAATCCATTGGAAAGATTTCTTGAAGATATACAACTTTTATTAAGGAAACTTCTTCAGAAAATGTCGTTTTGATGAGCCATTCGTATGTCGAGTCTTTTACGGGATTTCTACTAATCCGAATTGATTAGTCAATTGACCATAACTTGAGTTGTAGACCTCCAATTGATGTAATTCAAAGTGCGTTGGAAAGCTTATGTGAAGATCTACAACTTTCATTAAGAAGTCATCCCCTGAAAATGCCTCTAAGCTGGGTCAAATCTCCGTCGAAAATATGTAACGATTTAAGATACTTAGAAAATTTGCTCCGTTGAACTTTATAAACTTGTGGCACCTTCTTCTAACCCTCTAAACACATCTTTTAGACTCAAAACATGTCGTTACGTGGAATCTTGGTCAATGTATAATCACGCAATGAACCACCAAAATACCAAACGAAATGACACCGCGACACTCCTCGATTCTAAACCGGTACAAAACTAATAAAAACTTATAAAAAGGCGATAATTTATATAATAACTACTACTTATACATTTGAATAAAACTTAGTAATTTTGACTTGATTTGATATAATAATGTTCAAAATGGTATCAATATTGGGGTAAAATGTCGTAATAATGATCATAAATTTATCTCTCATCAAGGGGCAGGATTCAGATCGGGGGGTGGGGGGATTTTCTGAAAGTCGAAAGAAAGAAGAAGGAGAAAGAAATGAAGAAGAAGAAGGGGGCGGCCCGATTTAATACCTTTAATGGGACGACATTTTCTTTTTTGGGACGACATTGTCGTCCCATTAAAGTTTTAATATTTTTTTTGAATAACATATCATTAATATTATATATTAAATATTAAATATATATTTAAAGTATCAATATAATTATATAAATTACATATCGGTTTGAAATCACTTAATCGGTTTCGGTTTGAGATCAATCGCTCGATAACGAACCCCGATATTCAAATCAATCGCTCGTTAACGAACCCCGAGGTTCAAATCAATCGCTCGATAATGAACTGACGATCTATAGTAGATAGTACTATCAGAATGATCTGTAAGTAAAGATATCGGTTTGAAATCACTTAATCGCTTTCGAATCTAGGGATTGAGATCAATCGCTCATTAACGACCCCCGAGATTCAAATCAATCGCTCGATAACGAACTGATGATCTATAGTAGATAGTACTATCAGAATGATCTGTAAGAAAAGATATCGGTTTGAAATCACTTAATCGCTTTCGAATCTCGGGATTGAGATCAATCGCTCATTAACGAACCCCGGGATTCAAATCAATCACTCGATAACAAACTGACGATCTATAGTAGATAGTACTATCAGAATGATCTGTAAGGAAAGATATCGGTTTGAAATCACTTAATCGCTTTCGAATCTCGGGATTGAGATCAATCGCTCGTTAACGAACCCCGAGATTCACATCAATCAATCGATAACGAACCCACGATCTATAGTAGATAGTAGATTTTATCAAGGCACGCTCACAAGAAAGATTTCGGTTTGAAATCACTTAATCGCTTTCGAATCTCGGGATTGAGATCAATCGCTCATTAACGAACCCCGAGATTCAAATCAATCGCTCGATAATGAACTGATGATCTATAGTAGATAGTACTATCAGAATGATCTGTAAGGAAAGATATCGGTTTGAAATCACTTAATCGCTTTCAAATCTCGGGATTGAGATCAATCGCTCGTTAACGAACCCCGAGATTCAAATCAATCAATCGATAACGAACCCACGATCTATAGTAGATTGTACTATCAAGGCACGTCTGTAAGTAAAGATATCGGTTTGAAATCACTTAATCGCTTTCGAATCTCGGGATTGAGATCAATCGCTCATTAACGAACCCTGGGATTCAAATCAATCGCTCGATAACGAATCGACGATCTATAGTAGATAGTACTATCAGAATGATCTGTAAGGAAAGATATCGGTTTGAAATCACTTAATCGATTTCGGATCTCGGGATTGAGATCAATCGCTCGTTAACGAACCCCGAGATTCAAATCAATCGCTCGATAACGCTTATTTTATCTATAGTAGATAGTACTATCAGAATGATCTGTAAGGAAAGATATCGGTTTGAAATCACTTAATCGATTTAGGATCTCGGGATTGAGATCAATCGCCCGTTAATGAACCCCGAGATTCAAATCAATCGCTCGATAATGAACTGACGATCTGTAGTACATAGTACTATCAGAATCACATGTATATTATCGTTTGAAAAGGGAATTTTTATAAAAAATAATGTATTTTATATTTTAACGAAATGCTTATTAAAATATGCATATTAAAAAAATTGTTTTTATTTAAAGAAATGAATCTTATGAGAATTTTATGAAAAAATGAATCTTATTTATTAACACAACGTTTTATAATAAAAAAACATTTAATTTCCTTTAAAGGGACGACAAATGTCGTCCCTAAAAACCAATGAAATTTATTATTGTTTCGTATAACATATTTTGCCTGGAAAAATTTTATTTACTTTAAAGGGACGACAAATGTCGTCCCTACAAACCAAAAATCAAATATATTTTTTCATATAACATATTAATTTATGGAAAAGGTTTAATGGAACGACAATGTCGTCCCTTTAAATAAGCACAGTCCAAATTTTGCGCGGTGGGGTCAATATTTTATTTATTGGGATTTATATCATTCGACCCTTAAAGCTTCCCCAAAAAATCCGCCAAAAGTTTGACTTTTTAGATCATTTTAAGGGACGACAAAGTCGTCCCAATAAAGATTTTCCAGAGACGACTTTGTCGTCCCTTTAAACTGCGTCCCTTTAAACACGTTTTCTTGTAGTGATGGAGGTACACTGCATATCACCACTTTGGTTCTTGTTTTGTTGCAGGCATTATCAAAAGCATCGGGAAATTTTTCTTTAAAAACGTGGCACAGGTACCCGGGTATAACAGAGTTGATTCGGATCAACCATTTGAACGGTTTGAATCATGTTGTCCAAATTCTTATTTCCAATGTCTGTCTTTCCAGGGTGCGGCTACGCAGTGCTATGTGGCGTTGAATCCACAGGTTGAAGGAATTAGTGGAGAATACTTTTGTGACTGCAACATCACTAAACCAAATGGTTTTGCTACCAATGTGGACATGGCAAAGAAATTATGGGACTTTAGCTTGAATTTGACAGTACCCAAGTAGATGATCGATCGGGTGATTACTTGCAGTTTAATTTGTTTGTTTTCTCCCCACTATATATAGATTCTCAAGATTTGATGCTTGTGAAGTGGTAAATGCTTTTATTTGGATACTAGCATATAAGATTATCTTGAGGGCTACTCCAATACTTAACTGCTCTAATTATTCTACTTTGTAAATGATTAGCTAAGTTTGTTTTTATTCAATTTGTGTTTTTTTTTTCTTTCTTGGTATCAGAGCGGATCGGCCCACGTTGTTGTCCGAAAAAAATTATAATTCGGAATGTATCATCAGTTAGATGCATGTATGTCTCTTTGTTGTCTTGAGATTTGTAAAGATATGAAAGAAGACCTAGAACAAAGTGAGGTACATGAAACAAATTT
>JAOBSW010000345.1:0-96125 GCA_026214975.1 Gentiana macrophylla
AGTAAGCTCTACTACAATTATATACAAAACTTATACACCTCCGTTTTGAGTAAACTCTACTACGATTATATACAAAAGTTGTAAACCCCCGTATTGGGTAAACTCTAATACAATTATACATAAAAAATTATAAACCCTCGTTTTGAGTAAACTTTACTACTGTTATATACAAAAAGTTGTAAACCCCAGTTTTGAGTAAACTCTACTGTATAATTATATACCAAAAGTTGTAAACCCACCGTTTTGAGTAAACTCAACTACAATTATATACAAAAAGTTGTAAACCCTCGTTTTGAATAAACGCTAACTCAATTACATACAAAAGGTTGTAAACCCCTATTTTGAGTAAACTTTACTACAGTTATATACAAAAACTTATACACCTCCGTTTTGAGTGAACTCTACTACGATTATATACAAAAAGTTGTAAACCCCAGTTTTGGGAAAACTCTAATACAATTATATACAAAAACTTATAAGCCTTCATTTTGAGGAAACTCTACTACAATTATATACAAAAGTTGAAAACCCCGTTTTGAGTAAACTCTCTTGTATAATTATATACCAAAAGTTTTAAACCCCCGCTTTGAGTAAACTCTACGACAATTATATACAAAAAGTTGTAAACCCTCGTTTTGAGTAAACTCTAATACAATTACATACAAAGGTTGTAAACTCCCGTTTTGAGTAAACTATCGCAATTATATACAAAACCTTATAAACCTCCGTTTCGAGTAAACTCTACTACAATTATATACAAAAAACTTGTAAATACCCGTTTTGAGTAAACTCTAATACAATTATATACAAAAAGTTATAAACACTTATTTTGAGTAAACTCTACTACAATTATATACAAAAGTTGTAAACCCAGTTTTGAGTAAACTACAATATAATATTATACAAAAAGTTGTAACCCCCGCTTTTGAGTAAACTCTCTCATGTACATCTACATACAAAAAGTTGTAAACCCCGTTATAAGTTACCTCTACTACAATTATATACAAAAATTTGTAAACCCAGCTTTGATTAAACACTACTATATAATTATATAGAAAAGTTGTAAACCCCCGTTTTGAGTAAACTCTACTACAATTGTATACAAAAAGTTGTAAAACCCCATTTTGAGTAAACACTACTACAATTATATACAAAAAGTTATACACCTCCGTTTTGAGTAAACTCTACTACAATTATATACAAAATGTTGTAAACCCCCGCTTTCAGTAAATTCTAATACAATCATATATGAAAAGTTATAAACCCTCGCTTTGCGTAAACTCTACTACAATTATGTACTAATAGTTGTAAACCCCTATTTTGAGTAAACTCTACTGTATAATTATATACCAAAAGTTATAAACCCACCGTTTTGAGTAAACTCTACTACAATTATATACAAAAAGTTGTAAACCCTCGTTATGAGTAAACCCTAACACAATTATATACTAAAGCTTGTAAACACCTGTTTTGAGTAAACTCTACTACAATTATATACAAAAAGTTGTAAACCCCCGTTTTGAGTAAGCTCTACTACAACTATATACAAAAACTTAAACACCTCCGTTTTGAGTAAACTCTACTACGATTATATACAAAATGTTGTAAACCCCCGTGTTGGGTAAAATCTAATACAAATATACACAAAAAGTTATAAACCCTCATTTTGAGTAAACTTTACTACAATTATGTACAAAAAGTTGTAAATCCTAGTTTTGAGTAAACTCTACTGTATAATTATATACCAAAAGTTCTAAACCCACCGTTTTGAGTAAACTCTACTACAATTATATACAAAAAGTTGTAAACACTCGATTTGAATAAACGCTAACTCAATTACATACAAAAGGTTGTAAACCCCTGTTTTGAGTAAACTCTACTACAGTTATATACAAAAAGTTGTAAGCCCCCGTTTTGGGTAAGCTCTACTACAATTATATACAAAAACTTATACAACTCCGTTTTTAGTGAACTCTACTACGATTATATATAAAAAGTTGTAAACCCTCGTTTTGGGTAAACTCTAATACAATTATATACAAAAAGTTATAAACCTTCGTTTTGAGGAAACTCTACTACAATTATATACAAAAAGTTGAAAACCCCCATTTTGAGTAAACTCTACTGTATAATTATATACCAAAAGTTTTAAACCCCCATTTTGAGTAAACTCTACTACTATTATATACAAAAAGTTGTAAACCCTCGTTTTGAGTAAACTCTAATACAATTACATAGAAAAGGTTGTAAACCCCTGTTTTGAGTAAACTCTAATACAATTACATAGAAAAGGTTGTAAACCCCCGTTTTGAGTAAACTATACTGCAATTATATACAAAAACTTATACACCTCCGTTTCGAGTAAACTCTACTACAATTATATACAAAAACTTGTAAATCCCTGTTTTGAGTAAACTCTACTACAATTATATACAAATAGTTGTAAACCCCAGTTTTGAGTAAACTCTAATATAATATTATTCAAAAAAAGTTGTAAACCCCCGTTTTGACTAAACTCTACTGTACATCTACATACAAAAAGTTGTAAACCCCCGTTATAAGTAACCTCTACTACAATTATATAGAAACATTTGTAAACCCCAATTTTGATTAAACACTACTGTATAATTATATACACAAAGTTGTAAACCCCCGTTTTGAGTAAACTGTACTACAATTGTATACAAAAAGTTGTAAAACCCCATTTTGAGTAAACACTACTACAATTATATATAAAAAGTTATACAACTCCGTTTTGAGTAAACTCTACTACAATTATATACAAATGTTGTAAACCCCTGCTTTGAGTAATTTCTAATACAATCATATACGAAAAGCTATAAACCCTCGTTTTGAGTAAACACTACTACAATTATATACAAAAAGTTGTAAACCCTCGTTATGAGTAAACCCTAACACAATTATATACTAAAGCTTGTAAACACCTATTTTGAGTAAACTCTACTACAATTATATACAAAAGTTGTAAACCCCCGCTTTGAGTAAGCTCTACAACAATTATATACAAAACTTATACACCTCCGCTTTGAGTGAACTCTACTACGATTGTATACAAAAGTTGTAAACCCCGCTTTTGGTAAACTCTAATAAAATTATATACAAAAAGTTATAAACCCTCGTTTTGTGGAAACTCTACTACAATTATATACAAAAAGTTGAAAACCCCAGTTTAGAGTAAACTCTACTGTATAATTATATACCAAAAGTTTTAAAACCCTATTTTGAGTAAACTCGACTACAATTATATACAAAAAGTTGTAAATCCTCGTTTTGAGTAAACCCTAACACAATTATATACTAAAGCTTGTAAACACCTGTTTTGAGTAAACTCTATTACAATTATATACAAAAGGTTGTAAACCCCCGTTTTGAGTAAACTCTACAACAATTATATACAAAAACTTATACACCTCCGTTTTGAGTAAACTCTACTATGATTATATACAAAAAGTTGTAAACCCCCGTGTTGGGTAAACTCTAATACAATTATACACAAAAAGTTATAAACCCTCGTTTTGAGTAAACTTTACTACAATTATATACAAAAAGTTGTAAACCCCAGTTTTGAGTAAACTCTACTGTATAATTATATACCAAAAGTTGTAAACCCACCGTTTTGAGTAAACTCTACTACAATTATATACAAAAAGTTGTAAACCCTCATTTTGAATAAACGCTAACTCAATACATACAAAAGGTTGTAAACCCCTGTTTTGAGTAAACTCTACTACAGTTATATACAAAAAGTTGTAAACCCCCGTTTTGAGTAAGCTCTACTACAATTATATACAAAAACTTATACACCTCCGTTTTGAGTGAACTCTACTACGATTATATACAAAAAGTTGTAAACCCCCGTTTTTGGTAAACTATAATAAAATTATATACAAAAAGTTATAAACCCTTGTTTTGTGGAAACTATACTACAATTATGTACAAAAAGTTGAAAACCCCCGTTTTGAGTGAACTCTACTGTATAATTATATACCAAAAGTTTTAAACCCCCATTTTGAGTAAACTCGACTACAATTATATACAAAAAATTGTAAACCCCCATTATTAGTAAACTCTACTACAGTTATATGCTAAAGGTTTTAAACCCCTATTTTGAGTAAACTCTACTCTAATTATATACGAAAACTTATACATCCGTTTTGAGTAAACTCTACTACAATTATATACAAAAACTTGTAAACCCCCGTATTGAGTAAACTCTAATACAATTATATACAAAAAGTTAGAAACACTCGTTTTGAGTAAACTCTACTACAATTATATACAAAAAGTTGTAAACCCCAGTTTTGAGTAAACTCTAAAATAATAAAATACAAAAAACGTTGTAAACCCCCATTTTGAGTTAACTCTACTATACATCTACATACAAAAAGTTGTAAACCCCCGTAATAAGTAACCTCTACTACAATTAGATACAAAAAGTTGTAAACCCCAGTTTTGATTAAACGCTACTCTATAATTATATACGAAAAGGTGTAAACCCCCGTTTTGAGTAAACTCTACTACAATTGTATACAAAAAGTTGTAAAACCCCATTTTGAGTAAACACTACTACAATTATATACAAATACTTATACACCTCCATTTTGAGTAAACTCTACTACAATTATATACAAAATGTTGTAAACCCCCGCTTTGAGTAAATTCTAATACAATCATATACGAAAAGTTATAAACCCTCGTTTTGAGTAAACCTTCTACAATTATGTACAAAAAGTTGTAAACCCCCGTTTTGAGTAAACTCTATTTGTATAATAATATACCAAAAGTTGTAAACCCACCGCTTTGAGTAAACTCTACTACAATTATATACAAAAGTAGTAAACCCCCGTTATGAGTAAACCCTAACACAATTATATACAAAAGCTTGTAAACACCTACTTTGAGTAAACTCTACTACAATTATATACAAAAAGTTGTAAACCCCCGTTTTGAGTAAGCTCTACTATAATTATATACAAAAACATATACTCCTCCGTTTTGAGTAAACTCTACTACGATTATATACAAAAAGTTGTAAACCCCCGTTTTGGGTAAACTCAAATATAATTATACAAAAAAAGTTATAAACCCTCGTTTTGAGTAAACTCAACTACAATTATATACAAAAAGTTGTAAACCCCCGTTTTGAGTAAACTCTACTGCATAATTATATACCAAAAGTTGTAAACCCACCGTTTTGAGTAAACTCTACTGCAATTATATACAAAAAGTTACAAACCCTTGTTTTGAGTAAACTCTAACATAATTACATACAAAAGGTTGTAAACCCCTGTTTTGAGTAAACTCTACTACAGTTATATACAAAAAGTTGTAAACCCACGTTTTGAGTAAGCTCTACTACAATTATATACAAAAACTTATACACCTCTGTTTTGAGTGAACTCTACTAAGATTATATACAAAAAGTTGTAAACCCCCATTTTGGGTAAACTCAAATAAAATTATATACACAAAGTTATAAACCCTCGTTTTGTGGAAACTCTACTACAATTATATACAAAAAGTTGAAAACCCCCGTTTTGAGTAAACTCTACTGTATAATTATGTACCAAAAGTTTTAAACCCCCGTTTTGAGTAAACTCGACTACAATTATATACAAAAAGTTGAAAATCCTCGTTTTGAGTAAACTCTAATAGAATTATATACAAAAGGTTGTAAACCCCCATTTTGAGTAAACTCTACTACACTTATACAGGAAAACTTATACACCTCCGTTTTGAGTAAACTCTACTACAATGATATACAAAAACTTGTTAACCCCCGTTTTGAGTAAATTCTAATACAATTATATGAAAAGTTATAAACCCTCGTTTTGAGTAAACTCTACTACAACTATATACAAAAAGTTGTAAACCCCCGTTTTGAGTAAACTCTACGGTATAATTATATACCAAAATTTGTAAACCCACTGTTTTGAGTAAACTCCACTACAATTATATACAAAAAGTTGTAAAATCTCGTTTTGAGTAAACTCTAACACAATTATATACAAAAGGTTGTAAACCCCTGTTTTGAGTAAACTCTACTACAATTATATACAAAAAGTTGTAAAACCCCATTTTGAGTAAGCTCTACTACAATTATATACAAAAACTTATACACCCCGTTTTGAGTAAACTCTACTAAGATTATATACAAAAAGTTGTAAACCCCGCTTTGGGTGAACTCTAATACAATTATACACAAAAAGTTATAAACCCTCGTTTTGAGGAAACTCTTGCTACTATTATATACAAAAAGTTGAAAACCACCGTTTTGAGTAAACTCTACTGTATAATTATATACCAAAAGTTGTAATCCCACCGTTTTGAGTGAACTCTACTACAATTGTATACAAAAAGTTGTAAACCCTCGTTTTGAGTAAACTCTAACACAATTATATACAAAAGGTTGTAAACCCCTATTTTGAGTAAACTCTACTACAATTATATACAAAAAGTTGTAAACCCCCATTTTGAGTAAGCTATACTACAATTATATACAAAAACATATACACATCCGTTTTGAGTAAACTCTACTACGATTATATACAAAAAGTTGTAAATCCCTGTTTTGGGTAAACTCTAATACAAATATATACAAAAAGTTATAAACGCTCGTTTTGAGGAAACTCTACTACAATTATATACAAAAAGTTGAAAACCCCCGTATGTAGTGAACTCTAATGTATAATTATATACCAAAAGTTTTAAACACCCGTTTTGAGTAAACTCTACTTCATTTATAAACAAAATGTTGTGAACCCACGTTTTGAGTAAACTCTAATACAATTATATACAAAAGGTTGTAAACCCCCGTTTTGAGTAAACTCTACTACAATTATATACAAAAAGTTTTAAACCCCTGTTTTGAGTGAACTCTACTACAATTATATACAAAAACTTATAAACCCCCGTTTTGAGTAAACTCTAATATAATTATATACAAAAAGTTATAAACACTCGTTTTGAGTAAAGTCTACTACAATTATATACAAAAAGTTGTAAACCCCAGTTTTGAGAATACTCTAATATAATATTATACAAAAAAAGTTGTAAACCCCCGTTTTGAGTAAACTATACTATACATCTACATACAAAAAGTTGTAAACCCCGTTATAAGTAACCTCTACTACAATTATATACCAAAATATTTAAACCCCTGTTTGAGTTAACTCTAACATTTAATTATATACAAAAAGTTATACACCTCCGTTTTGAGTAAACTCTAATACAATTATATATAAAAGTTGTAACCCCGCTTTGAGTAAATTCTAATACAATCATATACTAAAAGTTATAAACCCTCATTTTGACTAAACTCTTCTACAATTATATACAAAAAGTTGTAAACCCCCGTTTTGAGTAAACTCTACTGTATAATTATATAACAAAAGTTGTAAACCCACCGTTTTGAGTAAACTCTACTACAATTATATAAAAAAATTTGTAAACCCTCGTTTTGAGGAAACTCTAAAACAATTATATACAAAAGGTTGTAAACCCCTATTTTGTGTAAACTCTACTACAATTATATACAAAAAGTTGTAAACCCTCGTTTTGAGAAACTCTAACACAATTATATACAAAATGTTGTAAACCCCTGTTTTGAGTAAACTTTACTATATTTCTATACAAAAAGTTGTAAAACCCCATTTTGAGTAAGCTCTACTACAATTATATACAAAAACTTATACACCACCGTTTTGAGTAAACTCTACTACGATTATATACAAAAAGTTGTAAACCCCATTTTGGGTAAACTCTAATTCAATTATATACAAAAATTTATAAACCCTCGTTTTGAGAAAACTCTTCTAGTATTATATACAAAAAGTTGAAAATCCCATTTTTGAGTAAACTCTACTGTATAATTATAGACCAAAAGTTGTAAACCCACCATTTTGAGTAAACTCTACTACAATTATATACAAAAAGTTGTAAACCCTCGTTTATAGTAAACTCTAACAGACTTATATACAAAAGGTTGTAAAACCCTATTTTGAGTAAACTCTACTACAATTATATACAAAAAGTTGTAAACCCCCGTTTTGAGTAAGCTCTACTACAATTATATACAAAAACTTATACACCACCGTTTTGAGTAAACTCTACTACGATTATATAAAAATAGTTGTAAACCCCCGTTTTGTATACAATTAGATACAAAAAGTTATAAACCCTCGTTTTGAAGAAACTCTACTACAATCATATACAAAAAGTTGAAAACCCCCGTTTTGAGTAAACTCTACTTTATAATTATATACCAAAGTTTTAAACCCCCGTTATGAGTAAACTCTACTACAATTATATACAAAAAGTTGTAAACCCTCGTTTTGAGTAAGCTCTAATACAATTATATACAAAAGGTTGTATACCCCCGTTTTGAGTAAACTCTACTACTGTTATATACAAAATGTTTTAATCCCCTGTTTTGAGTAAACGCTACTGCATTATACACAAAAACTTATACACTTCCTGTTTGAGTAAATTCTACTACAATTATATACAATAACTTGTAAACTCCCGTTTTGAGTAAACTCTAATACAATTATAGACAAAAAGTTATAAACACACGTTTTGAGTAAACTCTACTACAATTATATACAAAAGTTGTAAACCCCCGTTTTGAGTAAGCTCTCCTACAATTATATACAAAAACTTATACACCTCCGTTTTGAGTGAACTCTACTACGATTATATACAAAAAGTTGTAAACCCCCGTTTTGGGTAAACTCTAATACAATTATATACAAAAAGTTATAAACCCATGTTTTGTGGAAACTCTACTACAATTATATATAAAAAGTTGAAAACCCCCATTTTGATTAAACTCTACTGTATAATTGTATACCAAAAGTTTTAAACCCCCATTTTGAGTAAACTCGACTACAAGTATATACAAAAAGTTTTAAATCCTCGTTTTGAGTAAACTCTAATACAATTATATACAAAAGGTTGTAAACCCCTATTTTGAGTAAACTTTACTACAATTATATACTAAATGTTTTAAACCCCTATTTTGAGTAAACTCTACTGCAATTATATACAAAAACTTATACACCTCCATTTTGAGTAAACTCTACTACAATTATATACAAAAACTTGTAAACTCCCGTTTTGAGTAAACTCTAATACAATTATATACAAAATGTTATAAACACACATTTTGATTAAACTCTACTACAATTATATACAAAAAGTTGTAAACCCCAGTTTTGAGTAAACTCTAATATAATATTATACAAAAAAAAGTTGTAAACCCCTGTTTTGAGTAAACTCTACTGTTTTTCTGTGTTAACCCTAGCATAAGAAATATTAATCTCCTTTAGTAGATTGAATAAATAGTCTATAATGAATAGAGGATTTGAGGGCAATGAGGATAAGTTAAAAAATAGTTTTCCCTTGTAATTTATACGCTGCGTTTTGGCGAGGCATTTTTAGGCTAGAAATAGAGAGATAAATGGAAGGATTGAAACCTGAAACTTGGAACTACATATGGTTTTGCGTAGTTAGAGTCAATTTATAGTGTCTCTCTATTTCTGAGGGAAAATCTCTCCCGTACACGTGGCAAAACCATATAATATTACGGTTTTGCCACTTTTGGCATGGACATTTTAAAAAAGTGGCCGACACATGGGTCCCCATTATAGTAAAGTGAATAAAGCTGAATTATTCCACTGCTTTTCCTGTAGCCATTTGAATTGTTGTCCCCTACTTTTCCTGTAGCCACGTGAAGTAACAGCTGTATTTTGTGTCGGTTTTACCCAATTTGCAATTATTAATCCCCTTATATAGTTGTTAGTACCCTTATTTTATGCATTTTCTGAGAAAAGCATTTTTCAATAGGGATTAATAATGGAGGTAGGAATGAGTGAAATGGTGTCGGTGACTACGAGACAGATTGCACCGATATTAAATCGGGATCCAATGTTGAAACCGTTAAATTAATGATCCTAGTTTCATCGATAGAGCATTTAACAAGATGAAGAATTTGTCGGTTATGATCGATAGCTATCTGTTGATGTATAGACCTCAATGTCCTATGAATTCAGAAGGTTGTGTTAGAGTTAGGGTTTACGACAACAAAGTTATCGAACCTCGATCGTAAATAGGCGAGTTCGTTTTTCCGAGATCTTGTTGTTTGAATATGACTTTTTTTGGCAACGCATCTGCAAGCTTGAAGGAAAAGGAATGTCCCTGGTCTATTACTTATGTCATGGAAAATTCAAACATTAAGTCGGATGTCAATTACTGCAAGATGAAAACTTTCTTGAAACTCTCTACTGTCAAGAGGCCGAATGAATTAGCATTTAGAGGTCCCACTATTGACAACCATTCAAAATTGTATAGCAGAGATAATGTGGATGTATGGCATTGTGCATATAAGAAGCCCACACTGAGTAGATGCCTTAGTGCTCGAGACGATCATACTGTTAAACCTAAATTTATATCTTGTGGACCTGGACTCGCATTTTCAGATAGCATATCGTCATTTAGTGAATTGGACCGGCCCAATTTCGACCAATTGGACAGTACACCCTTAAAAATCAAATGCTGTTTTAGAGAATAGCGGCCCAATTTCTAAGAAGAGTGTTTCGGAAGCTGAGAAGAAAAAGTTAATTTAGATGTTGCTTGTAGCGCAAGTGAACAATGTATTTAAAAAGGAATTTATCTAGTATTAAGTTATAGTACATGGAGCAAATCTGTGTAAGTTACAATTATTGGATTTTAATTGCTTTATTTATAAGTATATTAAACATACTTACTGTTATAAATGGCTGCACATTTTTTCGATGTGGACGAATATCCTCCGAATTGGGTAGGATTCAGAGCGATGTGTGTAGATCTTTGGATTTCTTCACAATTGGCACTATTAAAGGGCTCAATAGAGACAAGGGAGCCTATTGTATGTCACGGGGTGGGGTTCAGGGACAGGGGAATCTGCATCTATTGATGGGAAGGTTGGCTAAACTTTGTTCTGTTAATCGCTGATTTAACAGAAGCAAGAAGTCTTACTTTATTAAGAAGCAGGAAGCAGAGGTAGAGTTTGAACAAATTAGAAATGTCTTCATCCCACAAAAATCAATGGGATTACTTGGATGCAAAAAGGAAGCTAGTGTATGCAAGTGTAACCAGGAATCTTTTTGGAACAGTTCCTAGGAACTACTTTAGGTCTCAAGTCAGGAGACCCCAATTGAACTATAAGAATAAATCCTTCTACAGGCAGAAGAAGTTTTCAGAAAAATGATTAAATAAAGTACATACCAAATTTAAGATTGATAATGAAGGAGATTGTAAATTATTGAATGTGATTTCTCAGGGTACTAGTTCCGATTGCAGGCTTGGACACGATGTGAATCTGTATGCAATTAACATTAAGGGGAAGGTCTTTATGCACGATGTTCCTTATTCTGGGCTTCATATTTTATGGTTTTTAATTTTCGATAAAAAACCAAATGGGACATCTGATGCATTGAAGATGACTGATATTTTCGACATTTTTGCAAAGATCCAACTACTGCAATGATTAAGGAAGATATGACAGATAGATTCAGGATTTTAAAGAGGGGTCATATTGGCTTGCACAGAAGGGTGATAATTCAGGAGGTCAAGAAGAACATTTCGTTAAGGAATACATCCAAAAAACAATTGTTGTCAAATACGAGGGTTCAACTACTAGACTTATTGATAACATCCATAAGAATGCAATTTATTTATGTGCTGCTAGTTCAGTTTCAGGAACAATATCTGTAATGACTGTGTCTGTCAGGATGTACTTTTATACTTAATTAATAAAGGGGTTGATTTATTTCATACATTATTACATTTCCTAATGCCCAGTCAGAGAACCTGCTATTGTTAGTGATAGCTGATTTGTAACTCTGATCCGGGTAACGTAATATATGGTATTCCCCCCCAGAGATTTTACGTTTCTTACAATACTTTTCATTAACAATAAAATCTCTCTGGCTTCCTAATAATTCCTTCTTACATGGTAGGAATTGGAATGGGATATCATCTATTACATTGTACAATGCATGGAAATCATATATAGAAAAATCTACACTCCCACAAAAATAATTATGCCTCCCCAAACTTCTAGCCCATTGAGTTTTTCCAGTCCTTGTTGGGCCTTCAATGATCATCGAAAAGGGGCGGTCCGGTTTGTTCTCATGATCCTGCAATGGGTGGAGAAGAACGGTTAATATTTAGTACATCCCTCATGTCATAATAACGTTCATTAAGGTCCATAAGTGTTTGTTCATGGGCCCATATGACATCTTCCATGTCGATTCGGTTACCCACTGTCATAAGTAAGTTGTGGAAACTAACAAAGAACAAATTTTGTTCTACCTAGTTAAGGAGTTCCTGGGGGAAATTTACAAAATTGGTCCAACTGGGTTGATACATACAAAAAGTTGTAAACCCCCGTTATAAGTAGCCTTTACTACAATTATATTCCAAAAGTTGTAAACCCCCGTTTTGAGTAAACTCTACCGTATAATTATATACAAAAAGTTGTAAACCCCTATTTTGAGTAAACTCTACTAAAATTATATACAAAAAGTTGTAAACCCTCGTTTTGAGTAAACTCTAATACAATTATATACAAAAGGTTGTAAACCCACATTTTGAGTAAACTCTACTACAACCCCGTTTTGAGTAAACTCTACTACAGCCCCGTTTTGATTAAACTATACTACAATTATATACAAAAAGTTGTAAACCCTATTTTTGAGTAAACTCTAATACAATTATATACAAAAGGTTGTAAACTCCCGTTTTGAGAACTCTACTACAATTATATACAAAAAGTTGTAAACTCTCGTTTTGAGTGAACTCTAATACAATTATATACAAAAAGGTTGTAAACCCCCGTTTTGAGTACTCTACTGCAATTATATACAAAAATTTGTAAATCCTCGTTTTGAGTAAACTCTAATACAATTATATACAAAAGGTTGTAAACCCCCGTTTTGAGTAAACTCTACTACAATTATAGTTTTGAGTAAACTCTACTACAATAATATTCAAATAGTTGTAAACCCCCCTGTTTTGAGTAAACTCTACTACAATAATATACAAAAAGTTATACACCTCCATTTTGAGTAAACTCTAATACAATTATATACAAAAGGTTGTAAACCCCCGTTTTGAGTAAATTCTAATACAATCATATACAAAAGTTATAAACCCTCATTTTCAGTAAACTCTACTACAATTATATACAAAACGTTGTAATCCCCGTTTTGAGTAAACTCTCTTGTATAACTATATACTAAAAGTTGTACCCCCATTTTGAGTAAACTCTACTACAATTATATACAAAAAGTTGTAAACCCTCATTTTGAGTAAACTATAATACAATTATATACAAAGGTTGTAGACCCACGTTTTGAGTAAACTCTACTACAATTATATACAAAAAGTTGTAAACACCTATTTTGATTAAACTATAATACAATTTAATACAAAAAGTTATAAACCCTCATTTTGAGTAAACTCTACAACAATTATATACAAAAAGTTGTAAACCCCAGTTTTGTGTAAACTCTACTATAATATTATACCAAAAAAAGTTGTAAATCCGGGTTTTGAGTAAACTCGACTATACATCTATATACAACAAGTTGTAAACCCCTGTTATAAGTAACCTCTACTACAATTATATACAAAAAGTTGAAAACCCACATTTTGAGTAAACTCTACTGTATAATTATATACCAATTGTTGTAAACCCACCGTTTTGAGTAAATTCTACTACAATTATATACAAAAAGTTGTAAACCCTCGTTTTGAGTAAACTCTAACACAATTATATACAAAAGGTTGTAAACCCCTGTTTTGAGTAAACTCTACTATAATTATATACAAAAAGTTGTAAACCACCATTTTGATTAAACACTACTACAATATATACAAAAAGTTGTAAACCCTCGTTTTGAGTATACTCTACTGTATAATTATATACCAAAAGTTGTAAACCCACCGTTGTGAGTAAACTCTACTGTAATTATATACAAAAAGTTGTAAACCCTCATTTTGAGTAAACTCTTATACGATTATATACAAAAGTTTGTAAACCCCCGTTTTGAGTAAACACTACTACAATTATATACAAATAGTTGTAAACCCCCGTTTTGTGTTAGCTCTACTACAATTATATATAAAAACTTATATACCACCGTTTTGAGTAAACTCTACTATGATTATATACAAAAAGTTGTAAACCCCCATTTTGGGTAAACTCTAATACAATTATATACAAAAACTTATAAACCCTCATTTTGAGGAAACTCTACTAAAATTATATACAAAAAGTTGAAAACCCCTATTTTGAGAATTATATACCAATGATTTTAAATCCCGTTTTGAGTAAACTCTACAACAATTATATACAAAAAGTTGTAAACCCTCGTTTTATGTAAACTCTATGAAGTGAAACCGCCCGGAGGAATAATTAGGATCATGGATTGAAAGTATCTGTAGACGGTCCCCGACACAACCACAACTTGTGTGGAAGCACCTTGGAATAATAAGCTCCGCGAAACAATCACAACTTGTGTGAAGGCACCTTGGAATAAACCTCAACACTTAGGAAACCTATTTCTAAGCACCATGGTATATGGATAACCACAAGGATTTCTCAAGTCCTTGATAATCCGAGATTTGAATTCCCTTTCCAGAGAAACTCACACAACACTTTTCCAAGTGAAGAATAAAATATAATTTGATTAATGATCCAAAAGCTGAATTACATGTTACAAGTAGTAGGCTATTTATAGGACACAAAATAACACTTAGAATTCTAGATACATGTATTGCAATTTTCGGCCATGAACAAGACTTTTCTAGGTTCATTGAATCAAGATTGAATGTATCATGATAAATGCTTGTCTTCTTGAAGTGTTTGGGGCGCCACCATCACTTTAATTTTCAGCAAAATACATTGGCTTATTTAGCTAACATCATATAATATAATATATAGTAATATACAGAATAATACATATATTATGCGCCATCATTTGGACATTATTCTGGACTTCCGTAAGCATAAATGACGGACTTAATGACTAAAAAAAGGCTTGGAGGAATATTAAATGGACCAAATTACCCAAAGATGCGAGCCTTATTTTGCATTGGAGTCGAGTTTCAGGACCAACCCGACATGCTAGTGGATCTTGAGTAAAATTTTGTCCCAAATTCATATCACTCTAATACAATTATATACAAAAGGTTGTAAACCCCCATTTTGAGTAAACTCTACTACAATTATATACAAAAAGTTGTAAACCACAATTTTGAGTAAACTCTAATACAATTTAATACAAAAGTTATAAAGACTGCGTTTTGAGTAACTCTACTACAATTATATACAAAAAGTTGTAAACCCCAGTTTTGAGTAAACTCTACTATAATATTATACAAAAAAAAGTTGTAAACCCCGTTTTGAGTAAACACTACTATACAAAAAGTTGTAAACCCCCATTATAAGTAACCTCTAGTACAATTATATACAAAAAGTTGTAAACCCCCGTTTTGAGTAAACTCTATTGTATAATTATATCCAAAAAGTTTAAAACCCCCGTTTTGAGTAAACTCTACTGTATAATTATATATAAAAAGTTGTAACCCCCCGTTTTGAGTAAACTCTACTACAATTATATACAAAAAGTTGTAAACCCTCGTTTTGAGTAAACTCTACTACAATTATATAGAAAAAGTTATACACCTCCGTTTTGAGTAAACTCTACTACAATTATACACAAAAAGTTGTAAATCCCCGCTTTGAGTATATTCTAATACAATCATATATGAAAAGTTATAAACCCTCATTTTGAGTAAACTCAACTACAATTATATACAAAAAGTTGTAAACCCCCGTTTTGAGTAAACTCTACTGTATAATTATGTACCAAAAGTTGAAAACCCACCGTTTTGAGTAAACTCTACTACAATTATATACAAAAAGTTGTAAACCCTCATTTTGAGTAAACTCTAACACAATTATATACAAAAGTTTGTAAACCTCTATTTTGAGTAAACTCTACTACAATTATATACAAAAATTTGTAAACCTCCATTTTGAGTAAGCTCTACTACAATTACATACAAAAACTTATACACCTCCATTTTGAGTAAACTCTACTACGATTATATACAAAAAATAATAAACCCTCGTTTTGAGGAAACTCTACTACAATTATATACAAAAAGTTGAAAACCCCCGTTTTAAGTAAACTCCACTGTATAATTATATACCAAAAGTGGCAAACCCACCGTTTTGAGAAAAATCTACTACAATTATATACAAAAATTTGTAAACCCTCGTTTAGAGTAAATTCTAACTCAATTATATACAAATGGTTGTAAACCCCTGTTTTGAGTAAACTCTACTACAATTATATACAAAAAGTTGTAAATCCCCATTTTGAGTACGCTCTACTACAATTATATACAAAAACTTATACAACTCCGTTTTGAGTAAATTCTACTACAATTATATACAAAAGTTGTAAACCCCGTTTGGGTAAACTCTAATACAGTTATATACAAAAAGTCATAAACCCTCATTTTGAGGAAACTCTACTAAAATTGTATACAAAAAGTTGAAAACCCCTATTTTTAGTAAACTCTACAGTATAATTATATACCAAAAGTTTTTAACCCCCGTTTTGAGTAAACTCTACTACAATTATATACAAAAAGTTGTAAACCCTCGTTTTGAGTAAACTCTAATACAATTACATACAAAAGGTTGTAAACCCCCGTTTTGTGTAAACACTACTACAATTATATACAAAAAGGTTTAAACCACCGTTTTGAAAAAACTCTACTGCAATTATATTCAAAAACTTATACACATACGTTTTGAGTAAACTCTACTACAATTATATACAAAAACATGTAAACCCCCATTTTGAGTAAACTTTAATACAATTATATACAAAAATTTGTAAACCCCAGTTTTGAGTAAACTCTAATATATTATTATACAAAAAAAGTTGTAAACCCCCATTTTGAGTAAACTCTACTTTACATCTACATTAAAAATTGTAAACCCCCGTTATAAGTAACCTCTACTACAATTATATACCAAAAGTTGTAAACCCTATTTTGAGTAAACTCTATCGCATTATTATGTACAAAAAGTTGTAAACCACCGTTTTGAGTAAACTCTACTACAATTATTTACAAATAGTTGTAAACCCTCGTAAATAGTAAACTCTAAAACAATTATATACAAAAGGTTATAAACCCCTGTTTTGAGTAAACTCTACCACAACCCCGTTTTGAGTAAACTCTACAACAATTGTATATAAAAAGTTGTAAACTCCCGTTTTTTGTAAACTCTATGAAGTGAAACCGCTCGGAGGAAGGCTTCAAATCGAATGAATACTTACACTACTAGAATTTCGGTCTTTAATGGGGAGAAATCTCCTCAATAATTGTCCATTTCTCCTCCTTAAAGTTATTTAATGAGGAGATCTCGATCCTCATTGCTGCCTCCGCCGCTAAAGATATATAATGAGGAGAATTAGAACTCCTCATTGACTATATCATACATTTAATGAGGATATATTCTACTCATTAAAATTATTTTTAAAGACGACATAACTCCACATTAAAAGACCATTTTCTCCTCATCAAATCATGAAACATTAACATACATCTCCTCATTAAAAGACCATTTGCTCCTCATTAAATCATGAAACATTAATAATGCATCTCCTCATTAAAAGACCATTTGCTCCACATTAAATCATGAAATATTAATAATAATTTTGAAGCCCAAAACTACATTAAATAAAGCAAGCCAATATAAGTTTTATACTGATGAAATACATCAATGATTCAATATATACAATGATAGATTATTCCCCAAAAGATAAGTTGCACATAAATGTAAATTTAAAGAATTTTCTAATATATATAACATCCCTAAAAGAAACACGTTGCTTTCGAATATTCTTACGTACTACGAAGAATTGGGTGATGGAAAGTGCTTGTTTATACATCTTTGATTCTTTGGATTATTGTCCCGAACACTCCCTTTCAAAGCGATGCAAGATTACTCATTTCAATTGATACCGTTCCACCATATCCAACTTAGCTGGACAACAAAATCTTGTCAGTATTTGATCTAAAATACTTGAATTTCATGAGAAGGTATAAGGGAATATAAAAGAAATCAACACTTAACCAAATCAAAATGGAAACAAAACCACTATACACCCCAAATTACACACAAGTTTTTAAAATGAGGATGTTACCTGAAGGTGGATCTATAAGTTATCAACAATGAAAAACTAGGGCATTGAAAAGAGCAGGAGTTGGCCCTCCATGACCCATGAAACAATGAACATCGTCTGAGTTCAGCCTCAATAAAGATTATCATGATTAAAATAATATATACAAACGGATGCCAAAACAGTTAGAATTTAAGGCTAACAGAGTGACAAAGCAGAGCAGATTACCCATTTCTTATATCCAATAGAGGCAAGGAAACAAAAAAACACGAAGTTTACCATAAATCATGATATAAAAAAGAGAGAGATGTACTACCTTTTTAAGTCTTTTTAATACTTTCTCCCATGTATTTTCATGCTTCTCAATTACTTGTCTCTTGTATGTTTGCCACGTTATTTCCTCAACATCTTCCTAAATACATAAATGAAAAACTAGAGTTATCATGATTAAAGACCTAAATTACATAAGACACTTTATAATTAGAGTTATTAACAATGAAAAACTAGGTCTTTCTCCCGTGACTCATTCTCAGCCAATGTAGCAGCAACTCGGGAGGCGTCATCTGTCATGTGGGATAAGTGTTGTGCCATGGTAAGAGAATTCAACAACAGAGATGCATCTAGAAGTGTTAAGGCAGGAGGAAGCTCACACTGTTGGGAAAACATAATTAAATAATTAAGATAGGGAAAATTACCTCAACGAATACTTCGAGATTCAAGTAGGACGGATCTCCTCTTTGTGCTCATCGGTTTGACCAAAATCTTATTTTTCTTAACACTCTTTAAACCCTAAAATATTAAATACGAATCTTTATTCAAAACCAATATCTAAAACTATTAAAATATACAAAACACCATAACTAACACTAACCCTTAATAAGGAAGAACCTTTAAGAATTTTACCTCAATTTTTATTGACTTGTTCACCATTTCAAAGTGATGGGAAAAGAAAGCATATGAAGAATCCAATCCTGCCCTAAACAGCAAGGAGCATTCATAGGAAAGAGTACTTGTGCTCGTGCTAGAGAATTACGTGCTAAAGGTTATCAGGCCAGCAAATAAACTATTTTACATCGGAGCTCAAATTAGCAGAGCATGGGTTATACATGAAACATTTGGCATTTTGAAAATAATTAAAAAGCTTTCAAAACTTTATCTTTCCAATGAAAGATAACAAAACTGAAAGTATTTTATGAAAGATAACAAACAAAATGTTGATGTATGTTCAACTTTTGAATACCTCAACACACCAAGACCACAAAAGGATGTAACCAACAGGATTCCCTTTCTTAGACTTGATTATGCAAAGTTACTTGAAGGTCTATGGTTTTCAATGGTTGTTCTATGTCCACCTAGTCAGTCCACATAGTTAGCAGAAACAAGTCTATTTCTTCTTTCTTATATCCAATAGAGACAAGGAAATAAAAATCATAGAGAGATTCTAATAAGTCTTTTGTTTTGCATTGTCAGAATAAGAAAGCAAACACACAATTACATTGTCACGATAAAATTCTCTCAAAGCATCAAAATACATGTTCTATGAAAGAAATAAAATAGAAGAACTATAAACGCCTGTAGCAAATATCGTCTGAAACATACAATCCAGAAATTTTGGGAGGAAGCCCAGCATGTTTATGTCTGGAACATTGTCTAAAACGATAATCCATCTTACCAAGATTGGCTTACATATGGATTGAGGACATTCATTTTGCTCTCTCAGTAAAGGAATAAAATCCTTTATGATGTTGGAATAAAAAAAAGGCCAATTATGAGAACAAACAAAAAATGCATGAGATTTTAGAAAGAGGAGAAGAGATGAAACTGACCTGAATTGATCGCTTACCTAGATGCAATAAAGTACGTTTTGGCATTGGGATATCAAGTGTCCTCAGCCGTCTGTAACACCAATATGAAAATCATCATTGCATTCTCAAACAACTCGAGCCATACTGTTAATCCATTCCGAAATAGCACCACTATATTGTTTGCTAAAAGAATAAAGGAAAAATCTTCTATTAACATCAATAATTTGAGTTCTTTGTCCTTAAAAGAAATGTACTATTGAGAACAAAACTCAAACATCTTACCTGCAAAACATTCATCACCTAATCGCAAACCTCCTCTCTTGAATCACACTCATCGAAAACCACATCCTGAATTCCGCAATCAACAGAGCAATTGCACAATCAAACCAATCACTAGAATTGCTTTCAAGAAAAATTGCACATGAAGCTAAATGGAGCATCCTAAACGCAGTATTCTATTGTAAGCACCTCTGAATCAAATGCAATTGGGGCTCATATCAGATAAAATAGAGAACACAAAAATCAGTTGCAAAATTAGTCGATTATTATAAAAATTAAATCAAAGGATGAGATTCGTACCACCTCAAGAAAAATCTATCGAAATTGCACCTAGAAATCGAGTTGCATACGTCTTTTTTCCATGTAATTTTGTTTTTCCTTCAAGAGTATCTGAAATTCTGAATTGCAGGGAAGAGCTTACCAGAATTTAGCCTCATAGAATCTATAGAACTGGGGTTAGAAGCTACCCAGGGCAAACCAGCAACATTGAAAAGCATATTCTGCAAATCGATTGAAGAACCAACCTCCATTGTTGGTGAAATCGCAATCTGAGCTGATGGGGCCTACTTCTCAGCTACAGGAACATCTTTATATGCAAGGAGATCCAAAACACCAGGTTGCTCATCCGAAGAAGCTAGAGGAACATAATTGATGGGTAACATAAACATCAAACCGTTATGAAGAAACCCAAAGCTAAGTGGCGAAGATTGGAATATGGAAATGTTAGCGGCAGTGGGAGGTAGAGAATGAAGGTTTAGGGTTATTTGATTAAAAGGAGGAGAGCAGTGAAGATCAAACCGCCGATGTTGACAACAGAGATTCGAAGATGGCAGCAGCGACGAGCGAAGAAGATTGGCACCGATTTAACGAAGAAGATGATGGCGCGCAGAGGTGAAAGCAGGATGAAGGGTATGGGCAATAATGTGGATTGGTTTTGTATTTTTAGAGTATATATGTTAATTATTTAATTTAATTAAAATTTCTATAATGAGGAGAAATTTATTAACATATCAGTAATGATGAGCAACATGATCAATAGTAAGGAGAATTAACATTTGGTCATCAAACATCAAAAGAATTTAAATCTCCTCATTATTACTACCGTTTAATGACTAAATTTCGTCTCCTAATTAAAATCTCCTCATTAGATACCCTTTTTCTTGTAGTGATAGGATCGTGGATTGAAAGTATTTGTAGACGGCCCTCGACACAACCACAACCTGTGTGGAAGCACCTTGGAATAATAAGCTCCGCGACACAATCACAACTCGTGTGAAGGCACCTTGGAATAAACCTCAACACTTAGAAAACTTGTTTCTAAGCACCTTGGTATATGGATAACCACAAGGATTGCTCAAGTCCTTGATAATCCGAGATTTGAATTCCCTTTCCAGAGAAACTCACACAAAACTTTTCCAAGTGAAGAATAAAATATAATTTGATTAATGATTCAAAAGCTGAATTGCATGTTACAAGTAGTAGGCTATTTATAGGACACAAAATAACACTTAGAATTCTAGATACATGTATTGCAATTTTCGGCCATGAACAAGACTTTTCTAGGTTCATTGAATCTAGATTCAATGTATCATGATAAATGCTTGAAAGTTTCCAAGAATTCTTGTACATGAAATTGATTATTCCAAAACCTGTCTTCTTGTCTTCTTGAAGTGTTTGGGCTGCCACCATCACTTTAATTTATACTTGTGTTCACTTCAAAATACTTATTCTGGACTTCCGTAAGCATAAATGACGGACTTAATGACTTCAATTTTTTTTTCATTATTGGTCTTAGAGGATTATTAAATGGACCAAATTACCCAAAGATGCGAGCCTTATTTTGCATTGGAGTCGAGTTTCAGGACCAACCCGACATGCTAGTGGATCTTGAGTAAAATTTGGTCCCAGATTCATATCAGACCCTTCCGGTTGCGAATGATTCGTCCTCGAATCAAAAGAATGTCGTATAGTTCATGTGCCAATCTTGAATAAATCAAAAATAGCACCAAATAAACACCGGGATCAAATATGAGTCGTATACACAACTTCAAATGAATTGCATGCTGATATCGTGATCCGCGCTTCACTAAAGTAACGTGAAAAGTGTATCTTGGTTTGATATAAATGTTGATGAAACTCGGTGTGCTAGAAATATAATCATAGCAATTCAATGTTGCATTATCATCAACATACGTGACAAAAGGATCATGAAAAGAAAAGCGCGAGGTTTATGTTTGTTCTTCCGTTTGTTTGGAAACTTTTCTTTGTGAAAATGCAGCCATACCCGATCTCCGGGGTCAAAGACCTTCTCATTTTTGCCCTTGTTGGTTTGCTTCTCATAGCGAGATGTTTGAGCCTCCACATTTTGCCTTGCTTTTTCATGCAACTCACGGACCATCTCAGGCTTTCTTTTCTCTCTCGATATTTGTGAGCATTCCTGGGGAAAGAGGAACAAGATCAATAGGAGTGATAAGATTAAAGCCATAAACAATCTCAATTGGTGAATGCAAAGTAGCAGAATGAGTAACACGATTATAAGCAAATTCAACATATGGTAAACAAGACTCCAAATTCTTTAAGTTCTATTGCACCACGGTGCGCAATAACTTTCCCAAAGTGCGATTAACAACTTCTGTTTGACCATCGGTCTGAGGATGATATGCGGTGGAACATAATTGTGTAGTACATAAATGCTTCCATAGAACACGCCAGAAATGACTAATAAATTTTACATCACGATCACTCACATTCGACTTAGCCACACCATGTAAAGGAATAATTTCTTTAAAGAATAGGTCAGTAATATGAGAGGCATTATTGGTCTTATTACATGCAATGAAATGTGCCGTATTTCAAAAATGATCAACTACCATAAACACCGAATCTTTACCAGACTGAGAACAAGGCAAACCCAAAAGAAATTCCATAGAGAGATCAACCCAAGGAAATGAGGATATAGGGAGAGGAGTATACCATCGAGATAATGCATCAGCCACTGTGTTTTCTTTTCCCTTTTTGAATTTAATTACATAAGGATATGATTCAATGAATTTCATCCAACGGATATGATGTAATTGTAACTTATATTGCCCTTTTAAATGTTTTAAGGACTCATGATCAGAATGGATAACAATCTCTGTAGGACGCAAATAAACACGCAAGCATTGAACAAGTGCATACAACTCTTTGTTATAAGTAGCATAATTCAGATTTGTGCCTTTTAGTTTATCACCGTAACAAGCAATTGGACAACCTTTTTGTAGCAAAACACTGCCAATACCCAACCCCGATGCATCTCACTCAATTTCAAACATTTTGGAAAAATCAGGCAAAGAAAGTATATGTGCTTAAATTAAATGAGATTTAAGAGTTTCGAATGCTTCCCTTTGAGTACGTCTCCAATGAAATGGTGTGTTTTTCTTGATCAACTCATTCAAGGGGGCTGAAATGGTGCTGAAATTCCCGATAAAACATCGGTCAAAACTTGTTAGGCCACGACAACTTCGGACCTCCGTTGCACTTTTGGTTTCAGGCCAATCAGCCATTGTCTTCAACTTCCTTTGATCAACTTGGATATCTCGCCTACTTCTAAAAAAACCAAGGAAGACAAAACTTTCCAAGAAACAAGAGCATTTCTTGAGATTATCAATCATGTGTGCTTTTCGAAGTGTTTCAAAAACAGCTTTTATGTGTGAAATTTGTGAATTCAGATCATGGTTAGAGATTAAAATGGCATATAGTACAAAGGTACAAACCATTCCTAAAAACACGCAAAAATCATAAATGACTTCCTGGGGTCAAATAATATGCATGTGCACATCTTCCAATGAATTTCACGTTGATAACGTGTTCCATGCTTCGTCAATGGAACATATGAAAAGTCTCTTGGTTGAATATATATATCAACGAAAGAGTGGCAGCAACATAGCAATATAATTGGGAGCTAACAACATTATGCGCCACAAAAGGATCAACAAAAGTGTGCACCAGTTTTCCACCATTACCAACCAGAAATAGATCATCCCAAGGCAAAATAAGGGCTGCGTTTGGTGAACCCAACAGCCCTGTAATTTTATTATCACGTACCTGCAAAGAAGAGTTAATAAAACTGCAACAAGAATTGAGGGCCATAACATCTTCTTTTGCCTCACCCAAAAGAAACTCCTTGCATTCTTTCTTATCAAGAAATTCCAATATTTCTTCTTTATTATCCACAATTTTATGAGTTTGTGTATCTTCAATCTCAACAATTCCACATTGCAATTCATACTCCAGTTCCTCAGAATTAATGTTTTCTTCAGCAATAACATTACAAGGCTCATTTACCAATGTTTTCACCACCTCAACATGCTGAGTAGAGTTCAACCTAAGATTAGGACATTCATTCCCGCAATGTCCATATCCGGTACAAATATAACAATAGATAGAACTGGAAGTTCTCTTGGAGATTATTTCCTTTATCTTCAGTACATTCTCACTTTCCTCCGTTCTCAACTCTATCTTTTGGATGTTATCAACCTCTTTATTTTTCTTTGCTACAAACTCTTGTATCTCGTCACAAAATTGAATCTTCATACTCTCAATCTCATCCTTGAATTTTCGATTCAGTTCATCAAGTCGTTGTCCGACTTTCTCAATTTGTCGAGAGTAAGCATTTTTAGAATACCTTTTTTCGAATTATTATATCCAGCCTTTCTTCCTCTCAAAGGTGTGCTTATTTAGCTCAAGTAAGAGAATTCAGATCGGATATCAATTATTCAACAATACTCAAGTTACCAGAATACCAAGAGTGAAGAATCTAGAAGTTTGTTTTAAGAGTTTTGAAATTCCAAAGTGAACACAACAAAAATTGTGAAGTATTTTAGAAGATATTCTAAGATGTAACACAAAATTGTGAAGTGTGTAAAATGAAATTTAATTTTTTTTAACTTGTTGCTCGTATGGAACAGTATGCTCGGCGGAACAAATTATTTTTCAAAGACACACGATTTACTTGTGCACCCTCTTTTTTTTTAAAAAAAATATATAAATATATAGATGCACGTGCGAAATAAAGTGTTCTTCAAATACACACGATCATATGCATACTATGGTTCTTAAGATACTTACGATAATATGCAACATAGAATAATCTTTTTTTTAAGAAAAAAGAAAATTAGATATAATACCGTCAATCCGCTGTGCTCTGATACCAACTGATGCGAAACCGCCCAGAGGAAGGCTTCAAATCGAATGAATACTTAGGATCGTGGATTAAAAGTATTTGTAGACGGTCCTCGACACAACCACAACCTGTGTGGAAGCACCTTGGAATAATAAGCTCCGCGACACAATCACAACTCGTGTGAAGGCACCTTGGAATGAACCTCAACACTTAGAAAACATATTTCTAAGCACCTTGGTATATGGATAACCACAAGGATTGATCAAGTGCTTGATAATCCGAGATTTGAATTCCCTTTCCAGAGAAACTCACACAACACTTTTCCAAGTGAAGAATAAAATATAATTTGATTAATGATTCAAAAGTTGAATTACATGTTACAAGTAGTAGGCTATTTATAGGACACAAAATAACACTTAGAATTCTAGATACATGTATTGCAATTTTCGGCGATGAACAAGACTTTTCTAGGTTCATTGAATCTAGATTCAATGTATCATGATAAATGCTTGAAAGTTTCCAAGAATTCTTGTACATGAACTTGATTATTCCAAAACTTGCCTTCTTGTCTTCTTGAAGTGTTTGGGGCGCCACCATCACTTTAATTTTCAGCAAAATACTTGTGTTTATTTAGCTAACATCATATAATATAATATATAGTAATATACAGAATAATACTTATATTATGCGCCATCATTCGGACATTATTCTGGACTTCCGTAAGCATAAATGACGGACTTAATCATTTCAAAACTTTCTTCATTCTTGGGCTTGGAGGATTATTAAATGGACCAAACTACCAAAAGGTGCGAGCCTTATTTTGAATTGGAGTCGAGTTTCAGGACCAACCCGACATGCTTGTGGATCTTGAGTAAAATTTGGTCCCAGATTCATATCACTCTAATACAATTATATAAAAAAGGTTGTAAACCCCCATTTTGAGTAAACTCTACTACAATTATGTACAAGAAGTTGTAAACTCCAATTTTGAGTAAACTCTAATACAATTTAATACAAAAAGTTATAAATACTCGTTTTGAGTAAACTCTACTACAATTATATACAAAATGTTGTAAACCCCAGTTTTGAGTAAACTCTACTATAATATTATACAAAAAAAAGTTGTAAACCCCCGTTTTGAGTAACTCTACTATACATCTAATTACAAAAAGATGTAAACCCCTGTTATAAGTAACCTCTAGGACAATTATATACAAAAAGTTGTAAACCCCCGTTTTGAGTAAACTCTACTGTATAATTATATACAAAAAGTTTAAAACCCCGTTTTGAGTAAACTCTACTGTATAATTATATACAAAAAGTTGTAAACCCCCGTTTTGAGTAAACTGTACTACAATTATATACAAAAAGTTGTAAACCCTCGTTTTTAGTAAACTCTACTACAATTATATACAAAAAAATTATACACCTCCGTTTTGAGTAATCTCTATTACAATTATACACAAAAAGTTGTAAACCCCCGCTTTGAGTATATTCTAATACAATCATATACGGAAAGTTATAAACCCCTATTTTGAGTAAACTCAACTACAATTATATACAAAAAGTTGTAAACCCCCGTTTTGAGTAAACTCTACTGTATAATTATACACCAAAAGTTGAAAACCCACCGTTTTGAGTAAACTCTACTACAATTATATACAAAAAGTTGTAAACCCTCGTTTTGAGTAAACTCTAACACAATTATATACAAAAGGTTGTAAATCCCTATTTTGAGTAAACTCTACTACAAATATATACAAAAATTTGTAAACCCCCATTTTGAGTAAGCTCTACTACAATTATATACAAAAACTTATACACCTCCGTTTTGAGTAAACACTTCTACAATTATATACAAAAAGCTGTAAACCCCCGTTTTGGGTAAACTCTAATACAATATATACAAAAAGTTATAAACCCTTGTTTTGAGGAAACTCTAGTACAATTATATACAAAAACTTGAAAACCCCGTTTTGAGTAAGCTCTCACCGTATAATTATATACCAAAAGTTGTAAACCCACCGTTTTGACTAAACTCTACTACAATTATATACAAAAATTTATAAACCCTCGTTTTGAGTAAACTCTAACACAATTATATAGAAAAGGTTGTAAACCCCTGTTTTGAGTAAACTCTACTACAATTATATACAAAAGGTTTTAAACCCCCGTTTTGAGTAAGCTCTTCTACAATTATATACAAAAACTTATACACCTCCGTTTTGTGTAAATTCTACTACGATTATATACAAAAAGTTGTAAACCCCCGTTTCGGGTAAACTCTAATACAATTATATACAAAAAGTTATAAACCCTCGTTTTGAGGAAACTCTACTAAAATTGTATACAAAAAGTTGAAAACCCCTATTTTGAGTAAACTCTACTGTATAATTATATACCAAAAGTTTTAAACCCCCGTTTTGAGTAAACTATACTACAATTACATACAAAAAGTTGTAAACCCTCGTTTTGAGTAACTCTAATACAATTACATACAAAAGGTTGTAAAACCCCCGTTTAGAGTAAACACTACCACAATTATATACAAAAAGTTTTAAACCACCATTTTGAAAAAAGTCTACTGCAATTATATATAAAAAATTATACACCTACGTTTTGAGTAAACTCTACTACAATTATATACAAAAACTTGTAAACCCCCGTTTTGAGAAAACTTTAATACAATTATATACAAAAAGTTGTAGACCCCAGTTTGGATTAAACTCTAATATAATATTATACAAAAAAAAGTTGTTAACCCCCATTTTGAGTAAACTCTACTATACATCTTCATTAAAAAAGTTGTAAACCCACATTATAAGTAACCTCTACTACAATTATATACCAAAAGTTGTAAACCCCCGTTTTGAGAAAACTCTACCACATTATTATATACAAAAAGTGGTAAACCCCCGTTTTGAGTAAACTCTACCACAATTATGTACAAAAAGTTGTAAACCCTCGTTTTTAGTAAACTCTAATACAATTATATATAAAATGTTATAAACCCCCGTTTTCAGTAAATTCTACTACAACCCCATTTTGAGTAAACTCTACTACAATTGAAGGATGCAGGTTTTTAGATCTAAACGAATTAGATCTATGCGCAGCGGATGGATCACGATTTATATGACACAATTCATAATTAAAGGACTTAAAAACTATAAGGAAGTTTAAGATCATGTTACCAACAACGGGAAGAGAAGCCTTGATCTTCCGATGTGTTCTCCAAACGGCGGTTGGTGGACACCCTTCTTGATACACGAACCTCCTCGATATGCAACATCAAGAAAAAACTCCAAGTTTTTCTTCTTCCAAAAACCCTAGACAAGAAAACTAATTTTTTCTCTCTTTTATGGTGTAAGGGGCGAAATTTGCAAGTGTCAATTTCCCTTGGAATAACTCTCCTTTTATAGGAGAGTAAATCCTTGGCCTCCAAGTTTTAATTAATTAAATAAATAATTAATTAATCCAAATAAAAAGATATTTTCCTTAATGATTAATTGTGACATGTATTGACCAATAGGAAATCAAATAACAAGTCATCCAACCAATCATATAACAAGAATATCTTTTATTTTCCTTAACACAAGAAAATCAATTCTTGTGCTAAAAGAGAACCAATATGGCGCCACCTCCTAGGGTTTTAGCCCACATAAAATGTCTTTTATGTGTATTATATTATTTAGTCCAACTAAATAATATTCATGCATATCAATTAATTAGCCCACCAATTAATTATCACTTTGAGGCCCAAGTAACAAGATTATCGGTCCAATTCTGAAGCCACATCGGGGACCATGGACCTATAACCGTAGCTCCAATAATTAATTATTCATCGAGCGAATAAGTACATTAATTATTAATTCCGGGATTACGCCACCATAAACCCGGAAATCGAACTCTACCGATTATAGATGTATACTTATACTCAACCCATAGAGTGAATAAGCGTCCATTGATATAATCACTACATACGGATTAACCCTCCATAGATCGTCCATTACGAGTGGGAAGTCTCCGTGAACCCGACTCGAGAATATCTTATCCTTATTTACCATCAACCCCACGATGATCAATTAGTACACATATCGACTAGTAGCTAATTAGTCAAATGTGAACTCCGGGATCGATCACTTTCTTAGGGCTAACAAATAAGGGACTGTCTCTCTACTTCCCTTAAAAGAATGGATTCCATGTCTGTGAAAATCAGAACTACTCACTCATCTGGAGATAGTGCCAATGAGAAGTGGCTTGGAACACATATTAAAGTGAACCGTAACTAACACATCAGACACTACCCCGGGACAAGGAGCATCCTGTGATCACCTCAGGATTAAGGTTGATCCATATATGATCATCTAATGATTTAATAAGATTCCTCGATTACGGAATTATACCGAGAAATTCAGATTAAATCGGTCCAGTCCTATATGAATGCCATCATATATAAATGCCCCACGTAGGTACCCTCTACCGACAGTCCGGATAAGACTATCACACCCTAAGGTGTTCTGGGCGCATTATTGGTGTTTTAATCAAGAGACCCTAAACTCTGATTAAGTTCACCACGGACTAACAGTTTAAGCATATCTCCACTAACTCAATCCTCACGTGTGATCCATACAATTGAGTTAAGTGGTTACATCTGAGATATACTTAGGGTTTGCGATGGTGTATTACTTTACAAGCACAAAGCAAGTAATAAGGTGAGATAAATTTGTCATTCATTATTAAAAACAATTACACAAATTGTCTTTCGGCACTACATCTAACAATCTCCCACTTGCACGAAATGACAAGCAACGATTGTTTTTAGAGCACACCCTTTCTCATCTTATTCACAACACTCTCCCACTTGCTCTAAAAGCGGATGAGACATATCCATCAATTCCGTACCCTCCAAGCACTCGACTTGGTACACTCGATTAGTTAGGTTGTCGACTCGAGAGGCGATCTTTAGGATTGAAAGCGTTGCGGTCCTTCCAATCAGGCGGTACTCTCTCTCAATATGCTTTTGACCTCTGGTGACCGAGAAGATCCTTCTAAGATATCTCTTCTTTGTTTTCACAATGAAGTGATATCGGCTTATCGAACACGGAATTACTCCCAGGACCAAAAGGAAATTCTAAGCACTATGAGTAAACACCGAGGCCGAGATCAACTTAATGATCATCCTTAATCGACTACAAGTCGAATCGGTGTAGTCAACCATATTCAAGTTTGCACTGAATATACAAGCATATGTTTCCTCGTTCTCTAACGATACTTGAGGGACGACTAAACCGCTATTCTATGCTCGAATCCGAGATTCGACTACTATTGACTTGACGACAACCTGACTTGCCGTTATCCAAGAGAGACTCTATCCCATTTTCTCTTTATCCGAAGATTTAGAGAATCATTCCCGAGAGGTAGGGTAGGACAACTCTCGATGAATCTTTGCAACCATATATGCATAATCATCTTATTCAATAAGATCAGTGGGATAGCCAATGACTCATTCTCGTGAATTTGACCGAATCAAATTCTTAGAATATAGTCCAATTCTCTCATCCAGAGAATCTTGGCGTGTCGATTTCCGACTTTGAGATAGCACACCCATGTTGTTTCCAACCGTTTTAGTGTTATCATTTATGAACACTAATGCTACTACTTTACCAATATTGATATCCAGTCTACGAAAAAACTTATCAATATTTTGGTCAAGTCCACATATTTTAAAACATGTGACTTTTAAATGACCGAGAGGTTCTCTTAAATCCACAAAGGATATAAGCCATGGCGATCTTCCTACCAATGGTTCTTTACGAATAAATTAAGATATCGTTAGTCTCGCAAAAAAGGTATTAGGAATCACCCCTATCTTACGCTTTGTAACGAATCCGTTATTCATTCTCGGCTAAAACCCTTCTATTCTCGAATGAATTTGATTCCGTTGTTCGGCAAGAAAGTCTCGGGGAATCACCCTATTTTTTACGCTTTCTAACGAAATCTAGCAAGACCGAGTGGTGAGAGAGTTCAAGGTCCGGTTAACTCTCTACTTGTCGAGGAATCACCCCTAGACCACTCGACTTTGTTTCGAAAGTTTAAACTTTCCTATTCATTTGACTCTTTTCCGTGTAGATCCAATTGCTCCCCTTTGGCCCTGAGACACTCGGTGGTTCTACAAGAGGTGAAGAATGTAACTGGAGTACCAAAACTCCATTCACAGGGGTTAAGGCTTTCAAACCAACCTCTATGATCGAATCCTATACTGACCCACTAAGAGCCATATGTTATCAATCACCCTGACATACTATAAAGTCCACAAAACCATAATGGGTCAATGGTTAAACCATACTCCGCTGCGTTGCAGGTGGATTGACATTACGATCTAGTAGTATTTATCAGTGTACTCACCAACATCCAATGTGGCCGACTAAATCGAGATAGTAACTTCCTAGAGTAACCGTACTCAAGGTCTAAAGTTGTTATGTATGGATTCTTTCGAGAAAAGGGTGTGTGAGTCCAACCGTCACTTTACGATCTCAAGAATCTTATAACCAACCTTCACTTGTCACATTAAGATATTTCACGAATAGTTATATTCTGTGCGTGTGTGCAAAATCTCCAGTCCTACCTTCAAGCATTAAATGCTAAATGCCTACATTTACGGAAGTGGTGTGAACCAAATTCACTCATTATCCATAAATTCACTAGCATCTTCTAGGTAGACTTCTCGGTTTACATAATAATGTTATCCGTTATTTTGCAACCAATTATCTTAATCGAGTTTAGCAGTGTATTGTAGCACATCAATAACTATATAGGGCAAGTCTATGGTTTCTTCCTCAGTGAGAAACATTCCACTAGGAGGCAGGCCGAGCATCAGTCCCAAGACTATGCGATAGCCTATTTCTGAGCATGGAATACACTATTCTCTGCTAAAATCAGAGACACCTCCTCGTATTCTTTCGATAAACTAAACCGTGTTTCGAGTAGTTATCAGACAGAATGTCACCACTCAAAATCTCCCACTAGCTTGTATCTCTCACTAGACCCCGAAGGTCATGGTGAACAAGCTATGTTACCCCTTCAAAACTATTACCCTTTCCTGATTGAAAGGAAACTTAGTCATTGTTCCTTTGAGATAGTGTTCCAAGACTGGGAGATAGGAATCACCCTTAGCCAGTCAGCAGGTCTTGTCTCTAGGATATATGCACTAATTAATAGATATTGAAGGGTCGTTTATCTTAATACGGAAACCTTTTGCCTTTAATAGTTTTAGATGTGTTACACATACTTATTCAGCTGTTCTAAGTGGTTATGACTTTATCAAACAAAAGTCCGAGTCTCGGATTCGTACTACAAATGTCATATTCACTTTCTATGAGGCAACAATATATCGAGTTGAAAGTGAATCCAATTGTTTCAACGAATATGTAAACAGAAAAAAAAAATTATGTGATATTCAAGGATAGAATCCAAAATTCATTTCCTTATATCACTCCCACTATTCTAGCTGAAATTACTGCCCGTTGTTACTCTATTAATCGTTAATGCACAGCTTCCTTGTTCTCCCAAAGAACTAAGCTACCGAGTCAAGTTACTCGGTTAAGAAAGTCGCTAAGGATTCATTGGTTAGTGATCCGAAATCACTTTCCTTATCCTATACTTTCTTTAATTAATGTTTCGGTTTAGCCTCAAAACTTTAGTTAAGATGATTAACACTTATAGACATTCTTTCCCATTCTCAACTTTCCTTAAAAGGAAATAGTCTTGAACTAGCAGTTCAATTGAGTAGACACTATTCGTGAACTGTGGGATGTCTAATAAAAGCGTTACCCAGTGGGACTAATTTTCTAATAAATTAGAAAAACATAAGATAAAAGCTCCCACTAGTTTATCGGTTCCAAATACCGTCTAACTAGCGACACTTTAATTGATGATTTTCTATTAGAAAATTTCTCGTGTAGACACTACACAATTAAAATTCACTAGAAGAATTTTATCGTCCCAATCATCTTTCAAACTGACTACAGTTGTCTCTCGTTCAACACGATTGACAACAGTGACATACTTATTTACGTCACTTAAGTCTTGAAGGCTCCAGAGAAATATCTCTTCCAAAAAATTAATCGCATGTAAGATCAATAAGTACAACGTTCTAGTTACTTACCACTTTTTAACGAAGTCATTACTAGTCAATTTTACACTAGCAGTCTAGCACCCTAGAGAGATATATACATAGTTGTAAATAAAAGTGACAGAAGATAAATCCAAATCATACACTACTAAAATTTTAGGAACATAAACTAAGTACTTATAGTCTATCCTACCATTCCAAGGATTTAATCTAACGCCTCAGTGCCGCCTTAGGGTAGGTCAAAGAGGTTTCGATTAATATTGAAGATCAGATTGAGAATCGAACATCTCATTTGTGATCGTCAATCACCTTTCCTTTTTCAGCCAAGGTACTACCAAAAATACCCTTTATGAGTGTGACCCTCTTGTCTGCATTTTTAGGTAGACCCCGAGTGTGCCGCCTTAGGGTCGGTCAGTGACCCGACGAGTACCCAAAATCCTATCCTTTCGGAGACCAAGCCTTGAATTTTGATAGCGGTGAAGGCCTTCCTTAGGGAGGCCGGTCCCAGGCCGGCACGAGGCGTCACCATTCTCTCACGTTGCTTGTGTCAACAGTAGAGGCCGTGGGGTCGGCTGTCGCCTCTCCGCTCCCACTCAATATTTTGAAAAAGTGGTAGGTTTCTTGATCACGTTTTTGGACTTGATGTTACATTAAGGAACAATAAATCATAGGCCCGAATGTTGTCGGTTATGTGGGCTAGCCCACCCGACCTATTCGTTAGAACATATGTGGCCGCCGGACGGGTCAAGGCTAGAGAGGTCCGTTGAGCCGTAGTGGCTCTTCGGATGGCTCAAGATTGCGGACCCCGTGCAAACGCCACACGTGGAGGGTGAAGTCGATTGAGCCGTAGCCATCGTTGACCACCCAACCGTGGTTAAACCACTTTCGAACCTCGTTTGCCCGTGATTATCTAGTCCTTAAACATCAAACTTTCACATAGACACTCACGGAACAAAAGCGTAATCTCGTCTTAGGTAAGGTGGAATTCACCGAGAATCCAACACCTTAACCACGAGGTTTCGAATTTTACTCCTTATGCTTTCGCAGAGTGGGATTCACCGAGAATCCATCACCCAACCTCGACGATTGAAAAACCCGTGTTCCTTGTTTTTACCCTAATTAGTTTCTAATTAATATCAAACAATTAATTAAAACTAATCGTGTGTTTTATACATGCCTAACTAATTCCTCGAATTAATTTCTACATGTATGCATATGGAGTGGAATTCATGATATGATGCATGTCATGGCAATTTTCCGATTCTACTCATACAATCTACACATGTATACTAGTGCGGAAAATAAACACCGAGATGGACCGTTGGCACCCCCGTAACTAATCTATTCGAAGAAAAAAAAAAATAAAAAATTAAAACCCTAATCTGCAGCTGTTGAGAATCTTCGACGATCGGCATACCAAACGAACTTGGATCGGGATGAAACTTTCCAGATCTGATCTTCATTCTTCGGACTTCAAGGTGGACGGTCGGATCGAAGATTTGACTTGTCAATCTTCCTCAGTGAGCCGCCCAACTTGCTGCTGAAACAGACTCTTACAGCAGCGCATCATATACTTCCCGAGATCGATCGGGGATGAAGATGAATCCCGATCGTTCTGAAAATTTTATCTCACGTCCAAAACTCCATGATTATCGATCTGACCGGCCGGATTTTAATTTTAACGGTCCAATTGTTACCAGAAAATCGAAGAAGTCACAGTTAGGGTTTCTGTGAATCCTGCGTTTTTCTGTTACAGCAGCCACTTCGCAGCAACGAACGGAAACCCAAACGGACTCTGATCGACACCAAAATTTGTGGGATTGTTCATCAACTTCCAATCTTGATTCTGACCTGAGGGATCTTCGTTTTAACGGCTCAAACAACGGAAAAAACGAAAAAACTAAACAGCTAATGTACAGAACTATTTTCTGGAAATTAAAATTGCAATAATACATAAATTACATAATTTCCTATACTCATATGAACGAATTTTCATCGTTTATATGAGTTTACAATAGATCTAACGGGAAAACGGTGCCAACCCCAATCCATCTCTTCAACCATAGCAATTTAAAAATTATTAATGCATAATATAAGTAAAATATCACCTACATGCAATTCCACTCCTTTAAATCGTTTAATTACGATTATGACTATATAAATCGTGGAACCTGGCTCCGATACCACATGAAGGATGCAGGTTTTTAGATCTAAACGAATTAGATCTATGCGCAGCGGATGGATCCCGATTTATATGACACAATTCATAATTAAAGGACTTAAAAACTATAAGGAAGTTTAAGATCATGTTACCAACAACGGGAAGGGAAGCCTTGATCTTCCGATGTGTTCTCCAAACGGCGGTTGGTGGACACCCTTCTTGATACACGAACCTCCTCGATATGCAACACCAAGAAAAACTCCAAGTTTTTCTTCTTCCAAAAACCCTAGACAAGAAAACTAATTTTTTTCTCTCTTTTATGGTGTAAGGGGCGAAATTTGCAAGTGTCAATTTCCCTTGGAATAACTCTCCTTTTATAGGAGAGTAAATCCTTGGCCTCCAAGTTTTAATTAATCCAAATAAAAAGATATTTTCCTTAATGATTAATTGTGACATGTATTGACCAATAGGAAATCAAATAACAAGTCATCCAACCAATCATATAACAAGAATATCTTTTATTTTCCATAACACAAGAAAATCAATTCTTGTGCTAAAAGAGAACCAATATGGCGCCACCTCCCTAGGGTTTTAGCCCACATAAAATGTCTTTTATGTGTATTATATTATTTAGTCCAACTAAATAATATTCATGCATATCAATTAATTAGCCCAGCCAATTAATTATCAATGAGGCCCAAGTAACAAGATTATCGATCCAATTACGTGAAGCCACATCGGGGACCATGGACCTATAACCGGTAGCTCCAATAATTAATTATTCATCGAACAGAATAAGTACATTAATTATTAATTCCGGGATTACGCCACCATAAACCCGAAACTGAACTCTACCGATTATAGATGTATACTTATACTCAACCCATAGAGTGAATAAGCGTCCATTGATATAATCACTACATACGGATTAACCCTCCATAGACTGTCCATTCTCGAGTGGGAAGTCTCCGTGAACCCGACTCGAATATCTTATCCTTATTTACCATCAACCCCTCGATGATCAATTAGTACACATATCCGACTAGTAGCTAATTAGTCAAATGTGAACTCCGGGATCGATCACTTTCTTAGGGATAACAAATAAAGGGATTGTCTCTCTACTTCCCTTGAAAAGAATGGATTCCATGTGCGTGAAAATCGGAACTACTCACTCATCCGGAGATAGTGCCAATGAGAAGTGGCTTGGAACACATATTAAAGTGAACCGTAACTAACACATCAAACACTACCCCGGGTCAAGGAGCATCCTGTGATCACCTCAGGATTAAGGTTGATCCATATATGATCATCTAATGATTTAATAAGATTCCTCGATTACGGAATTATACCGAGAAATTCATGTTAAATCGGTCCAGTCCTATATGAATGCCATCATATATAAATGCCCCACGTAGGTACCCTCTACCGACAAATCCGGATAAGACTATCACACCCTAAGGTGTTTCAGGCGCATTATTGGTGTTTTAATCAAGAGACCTAAACTCGATTAAGTTCACCACGGACTAACAGATTTAAGCATATCTCCACTAACTCAATCCTCACGTGTGATCCATACACTCGAGTTAAGTGGTTACATCTGAGATATACTTAGGGTTTGTGTAGTGTATTACTTTACAAGCACAAAGCAAGTAATAAGGTGAGATAAATTCTGCCATTCATTATTAAAAACAATTACACAAATTGTCTTTCGGGCACTACATCTAACAACAATTATATACAAAAAGTTGTAAACCCTCGTTTTGAGTAAACTCAAATACAATTATATACAAAAGGTTGTAAACCCCAGTTTTGAGTAAACTCTATTACGATTATATACAAAAAGTTGTAAACCCACGTTTTGAGTAAACTCTAATCTATTATATATTTTCAAGGAAAAAACCGCCAATTGACCCACTTTGGCCAATTGACCCGTTTGCAACCCGCCAATGACCCGACATTTTCTACGCTTTTACTAAAATAACTCCCCGTTCACTCCTCATCTGCGTACACAAAAAAAAAAAAAAAAAAAAAACCTCCCTGTCATCGCCAAAAAACTCCTCCACGCCCACGATCTCCACTACAAGTTTCTAACTTCCTCAAGCCCTCACTCCCTCTTTAAACTTCCTCAACTTCCCACTATTTTAAATCTTCGATCCATTCCTCTCATTTTCACCTCTTCATTCATGGCATAAGCAACATCTCCCACCACCGCCACAGTTGGAACAAGGGTTGTAACGGGCACAGTTGGAACCGGGGGTTGCAGCGGATGCGAGATTTTTGCCAATCTGATGCTTTGGATCCTTATTCCCGCCCCCAATTCACAGGTTTGTTGAAATTTTAATAAAATTTTAAGTTCAGTGCCATCCATAATATTGAATATTATGGGTTTTGATAATTCATCTCTTTATTGCTGGAGATTTTTGTCAATTTGATGCTTTGATAATCTGATGATTTTTTAAGTTCACCACCGGCACAGTTGGAACAGGGATTGTAACGGGCACAGTTGGAACCGGGGGTTGCAGCGGATGCGAGATTTTTGGCAGACTCCTTTTTATATTTGGCAGACTCCTTTTTAACTTCCAACTCTTCCTCGCCATTTGTGGGTTTCTTTCTTTCCCGATTTCGCTTATTGTTTAATTGAAAGTGTTTTTTGTATTTCGGTTATTGTTTAATTGAAAGTGATTTTTATTCCTTAATTTTCGGGGCATAATATGCTACGTTATATCTCAAAAGGTTTTATGGTGATATCGAAGCCGTCCGTGAAGCGATCAGCCGAGAAGAAGCACCCGGAGGAGAATGATATTTAAACACATCACTTTTCATGAGATCATTCGATTCAAGAATGAATTTGAGACGCTTTTCGATCCCGGTAGGCCATACATAATCTCGTTAATATTATATAGTACTACTCTTGCTACACTATAAGAGTATATATATACTCAACATAATCCCGAATAAACAAAAGAGTAAACATAAGAGTACATCTAACATCATTGTTTTGCCATCATTCAAATGGTTTGTTGTTTTGCTTTAAATTAAAGAGTACTGTGAGGAATTAGATAGCTTTTTCTTAGTATATACTATCTCGCATCGTAATTCTTCCTTCTTTTTTTTATCATATATATATATATATATATATATGTATGTATGTATTATGTGAAGTGTCATGTTGGAATATAACAGAGAAAGACAAGCAAGTCGAATCACGGCATTGTACTTAAAAGCCATATTAAGACAAGACATTCGGCTTTTTCGACAATCGAGACATCAACATGTGAAGTTGTTGGAAGAATGTCTGAGATGATAATCTCATACAAGAAGCAATGAGCGATAAGGTTATGCTTCTAAGTTCTAACAAACAATAAGTTTGTTTGAAAAGTCTCTTGAATTTTTGTTAATTACGATTGGTGACCAATTGCTAGCTTTTTGCACAAAGTTGGGAAATTTATTCAATTTGTGATAACATTTCTTGGAGGTTTTGCCATTGCATTTGGAAGAGGGTGGCTTTTATCGATCATATTATGTGCTTGCATTCCATTTGTAATGTTATCTGCATGATTGATGGCAATGATTATGTCCACGATGGCCGGTAAGGGACAAGCTGCTTCTGCAAATGCTGGAAATATACTAGAACAAATAGTTGGAGGAATTAGAACGGTAATTACTGTTTAATTCTACATTAAAACTCATTGAGATTTTCGATAGTGTAAATTGCCCTAATAGCAAAGCAGCCTCTCTTTGGATCTCCGAACAGAGAACGAATATCCTGTTTTAGGTACTTTTAACTATCTCTTTTAGGTACTTTTGACATAGCTGTAAGAATTTACATTCTTTCATGTTTTACCACTCTTTAAACTTTGGCTTTGAATGTATGTTTTAGCACTCTTTAAACTTTGGCTTTGAAGTAACAAAGAATACTCACTACAAATGTATCTTTTAGCACTCTTTACACTTTCTCTGAGCTTCTTACCGAGTATGTTCTCATATTGCTATTTAGTCCTGTACAAACTTTGATCTTTGACTTCCTAGGCAGTTATGCAGCCCGCTCTAGAACGTCTTTCAGGTATGTTTTGTCCACTTAATTCGAATGTATTTTTTTCTATTTTTCTATTCACGCCTTAAAATACCACACTCTTTGGAGTTGAAACCGGAGGCTTCTTCTTCGGCGCCGTCTTCTGTTTATGTTGAATTTTTCCCGTTTATGGATGAATTGCAAATGCTATCACGTCAGTGCTAAGTGATGAAATTTCAGTTCCAACAGCTTTGGATCTCAGCATAATCGAACTCGAGTGAATGCTTACATGGTTAGTTTACAATGACTTTGGATCGTGAATCCGTGAACATTGTTCATCACCCATCTATGTTGGAGCCCAAAGGCAAGTTGAACAAGCAGTTAATACATAGGATATATGTGTCTTTCTTCACGGTATGAAAAGGCTGTATGTGAGGAAAAATAAAAGAACTTGAAATTTTGGGCTGCAAATGAACCTTTTGCCTTTTTTTTTTTAAAGGTATATGTGTTATGCAAAAGATCCTTTTGCCTTTTAGTTGGTTGAACCTTTTCCAAAGTATGTTTTTCAAATTCAAGTACAAAGTTAGCATGTATATGTGTTATTGTATAATTGTCTTAACAATTTATTTCCTTCTGCTTTTGACAAGTTTTAAAGACTTTGTCTTTTTTATGCTTACTTCCATATCAACTTGACAAACACTAGGGACACTGCCACTTGGTGCACTAAAGCATGCCCATCGAAAACAGAAGTCTCATAACCACAACTTAAATGTCATTTCCTTTTTGTATGTAGATGGATTTTCTTATACTTAAGTAACACTTGATTTATTATACATTGCGTGATTTTATTTGGCATTTTTTCAGATTGTTTGATATGAAAGTTATACAACTAATAGGACTGGACGATGTTACGACGTGGTTAGGTAGATGTTTGATTTTGTGTACTTTTGGTTATGGTTTTTGATGTTTGCTATATTGTTGTGGTTGATGCAACTAATAGGACTGGGCGATGAATGGCGCGCATATCTAGCCAGAAGTCCAGCACAACATAATCCACTTATACCACTGCCAAGCACTACAACAACTGCTTCTGGCTTGCCAGCACAATCATTCTGGCTTGATGAATGGCTTGCATCAGAAATGGGAATCTTTAGCGTAGTATATAAGTCGAGATACCTCCTAGAGCGTTTGTTATTTGAGCCGAGACCTTATCTATCCTGATTGTTGTCTCAATAAAAAACTTCATATTACACTACTTAGTTTAAGGAGTTGACCATTAGAGATTTGCTAATGGCATAAGCTCTTAGTACTGAATATATTCCTACATTGACAATTTATGTCTTGCATCAGAGTCCAATGCAACTATTCATATGTAAATATATAGTTTCCATGGGTGCAAAGGCCACATGTTAGCCAATATATAACGTCTTCTCATTTTCTAATTTCTTATATTCATTCATGATGAAGAACATTACAACCATGATTTTCAAATTGAACAAACCATTTTATACAGCTGCATCAATTTTCTTTAAATTTCCACCTTTCAAAATTTACGAGTTCCCGTGCATTGCACGGGTTTCATACTAGTACAATTATATACAAAAGGTTGTAAACACCCATTTTGAGCAAACTCTACTACAATTATATACAAAAATTTGTAAGCCCCGTTTTGAGTAAACTCTACTATAATTATATTCAAAAGGTTATAAACCCCAATTTTGAGTAAACTCTACTACAATTTTATACAAAAAGTTATAAACCTCCGTTTTGAGTAAACTCTAATACCATTATATACAAAAGGTTGTAAACCCCCCGTTTTGAGTAAATTCTAATACAATCATATACAAAAAGTTATAAACACTCCTTTTCAGTAAACTCTACTACAATTATATACAAAACGTTGTAATCCCCCGTTTTGAGTAAACTCTACTGTATAATTATATACTAAAAGTTTTATACCCCCGTTTTGAGTACACTCTACAACAATTATATACAAAAGGTTGTAAACCCTCGTTTTGAGTAAACTCTAATACAATTATATACCAAAGGTTGTAGATCCCCGTTTTGAGAAAACTCTACTACAATTATATACAAAAAGTTGTAAACCCCTATTTTGAGTAAACTCTAATACAATTTAATACAAAAAGTTATAAACCCTCATTTTGAGAAAACTCAACTAAAATTATATACAAAAAGTTGTAAACCCCAGTTTTGAGTAAACTCCACTATAATATTATACCAAAAAAGTTGTAAACCCTTGTTTTGATTAAACTCTACTATACATCTATATACAACAAGTTGTAAACCCCCGTTATAAGTATCCTCTACTACAATTATATAAGAAAAGTTGTACACACCCGTTTTGATTAAACTCTACTGTATAATTATATACAAAAAGTTGTAAATCCCCATTTTGAGTAAACTCTACTACAATTATATACAAAAGGTTGTAAACCCCTGTTTTGAGTAAATTCTAAAACAATCATAAACAAAAAGTCATAAACCCTCGTTTTGAGGAAACTCAACTACAATTACATACAAAAAGTTTAAAACACCCGTTTTGAGTAAAATCTACTGTATAACTATATGCCAAAAGTTGTAAACCCACCGTTTTGAGTAAACTCTACTACAATTATACACAAAAAGTTGTAAGCCCTCATTTTGAATAAACTCTAACACAATAATATACAAAAGGTTGTAAACCCCTGTTTTGAGGACTACAAGAATTTCTCAGATTCGTGACGACGGTTTTCATCGGTAATTCGTCACTAACGCTCGTTTGCAACAAAATTGCAGTGAAATGTATTTATGTCACGGAACACCCCGTTGCAAATTTTTGTGTCAATAGTAATCTTGTCACTGCATGTTTTGACGAAATTGTGACGAAAGTTATACTTTGTGACATAGTTGTGACAAAAGATTCGGTGATGAATCCGCGACAAAAATTATATTTTGTGACGGATGTATGACAGTATATTCCAATAAGTTTGTGATGAAGTGTTGTGTCAATTTTGTTTCATAAAATAGCGACAAATGTGCGACAAAAAACTACGACAATTTTGTAACCAAAATTATTGATGAAATAGTGACAACCATATGCTACGAGTTTGCTATGAAATTGTGACAAATGTGTATGATAATATTATGACAAAATTTTAGTGATTATTAGGTGAAGAGTTCTTGTGACAGTTTTGCTACTAAATTTGGCGATAAAATTGTGACATTTATTCTCTACAAATTTAAATTAATTTTGTTAGAATGTTCTACGACAAAATTGTGACAATGTATCGTGACAAATGTATAACCAAGGCATCAAAAGTTTTTTTTTGAGGTAACAACGAATCAATAGTTTCAATGACTTTTTAACAAAATTTATATTTCATATTTTACTATATTTATTATTTCAAAAAATATATATTCAATTATATATAGGTTTTTTAACAAAAATGATTCAATAGCATAAATAATCAAAACACTGAAAAATAGGCTTATGTACTTCCACACATCATCTTTCTATTTATTGTCATGAAACATTGAAACTAACCGAGAACACAACTGTTAATAAAATGATATTTTTCAAACAAACAAAAATGAAAAGAAAAATGAGAACACAACTGTTAATAGAGACTATTGTTCTCTACTTCTGTAAAACTACATTTTTTACACTGAACCTTATCGTTTCCTCCGTCCCCTATTACCTGTGTCGTCTCTAACTTACCCTCACTCCTCATTGCATCTCTTTCTTTGGAATAACTCAGATTCCATACTCGTTGCTGCAATCATGCGAAAGCCATGTCATTATCATTCATTTGAAGCTTATGAAACTATGTTCTGGTAGCTAAAAAGTAGTACATACATAACATCCAAACACGTCATAACAGAGCTAAATCACAATGAACAAAAGTACCTGAATATCTTTGAAATCAATAACACAACTGTAATCAATATCCGCCGGCATCTAGAGGTCTTTTGTTTCATCCCAATTAGTCCATAGAATTGCCTAATCAACTACAGCTGATGAATTACAACACATTAGTTCATTCCTACAAAATATTGGAGGAAAACCAAAAAAAAGAGAAAGTAAACTTAGTCAACGTCTACACACATAATACATGAAGGCTTTGAATATACGAATCTTACCTCATGCAAAGCTTCACAAAAATCAGTAAAGCTGACGTATATCACTATCACTATCAGCCTTCGGAAAGGCATACGCATCATGCTCTGTCAACAAGATTCACCGAAGTTGATACTGAAATTGAAAAAATATACTTTTAGACGAACGAGAATGCATGCACCAAGCATACATATAATGGAAAATTCCAAACAAAAACATATGCATCGTAAAACTGTTTTAAATTACTATTCTGAGATAGAGTTCTGAATATATTCGCTTCACTTCTAGCATCTTTGATTGCAATAGAAGTTGTCATCTAAGTAAAAAGCAGTAGTAAATTAGATATTTCTAATCATAACACAAAAACATGTAAACAAACATGAACTGAGAAGCAAATACAAAGGATGTAGCAATGAATTAGCAAACTACCAAATGCTAGACACAGCAGAGCTGAAAGCAAAACAGATGCAAAGGACCTGAGCATGAGATTCTAGACACAAGACTAATGCAAGACTTCTATGCACATCTAGATGAAAACCAAACTCATGCTCAGACTGAAATAGAGTCAAACAAACAGACTGTTTCTGCTAAACAGAGCACTTAATTTTACTACTCCATAAAACTCGACTCGGCTCGTAAACCTGATTACTTCTTTTGAATTTGTCTAACATTATATTGAAGATAATGCACCCTGAGAATATGTGTTTAAGTGCAAGTCATGGCAAATAACCAGTTCAAAAAATTTGAAAGTAAACTTTGGATTTAGAGGCATCTAAATAGCTGATCAATAGAGCACTTTACGAGACTGAATGTTTTGAAAGTATATTTGGCAAAAAGTAATTAACTATGAAATAGCCAATAAAAATTAATTTCACATGCATTTGACACTAGTAGACATCAAATCAACGCTGTTTAGCAGTTATGCATCATGAATGACATTTCATGTGATTACACAAGGAAAAACTAAACATTTTTCTAAAGAATCTCCCATGGCAATATGAAAAGACAAAATCTTAAACATGTTAACTGAAAGAAGGATAATTGAAGTTGCCTGTGCAAGGAGTAAGTGACAATGTAAAATTTATGACATAAATTGATCAATAACTACACAGAAGGTAAATTGAGAGCTTACACAGTTCTTTTGTGCGGAAGAACCTTTGATCTATCAACTTTGATCAGTCAACATGACCGATTAAATAAAAATTTAATAAAGTTTCGATCCATGATTTTTTAGATATTAGAAAGTAGTAAAAATTGAGAAAGGACCTGAATGAGATGATTTGGAGATGAGGTACTATAACCAAGTGGCGGTACATATGCTTAGAAAATGGGCCACTATTTTGGTGTTCTCTCCGATTCAGCTTCTGTGTATGCCTTGACATAGAAGTTTCTCAAGCTAGTTGTAAGTTCATCCAACTCTACATGTTGCCTTTCGACTTCGTTTCCTGCTGAATATTTATCTACACGATTTGAATCATTTACATGTCCATAAAGTAAGCATTATAGTTTATAATCTCGAAGGGTTATTGTAGCAAAATTACAAGGAAATGCCATTACATACCAGCCAAAATAACTTTCTGCGTTCTCAAGGGCATCCAAAATATTTCCTGTCATCCACAGGAAAAGACCCATTTTTCTGAGCACATTATCCTAAAAACAAGCACAAAAAGCACGAATATCCAAATTCAAATAGAAAATGATCAAGAAACATTGATGCATATATTAGCTAGCACAATAGTATATTGTTTCATCTTTCAATCAATATCAGTGAACATTTTCATGTTTACAACAATCCAAAAAAAATCAAACTCGCTAATAGCTGGATACTTTGACACATAGGTCACCACTCATCAACCAAACTAGAGTATAGGTACCATATTTTATGGTGAAAATAAATGGGAAGTTACCATTATTTTACGGTGCTTCAAGGTAGGAAATACATTTCTACTAGAAAATCTTCTAATACCACGCTGATCTGGTCCAAAAACCTCTCCAGATGCAAGCTGAGGCAACATAAAAGAAAATCATACAAGGGAAACAATAATTAAAAAAAGTTCAGAGATCATATGCTACAACAACGGAATGGACACCAATCATGAGTGCTCCTATATTACTTACTATTTACATCATCTTTCAAACCCAAAGATTAATATCAAACTTGTCCAAAATAATGTGCAAATTTAAATGTTGAAACATTATCTCTTCAGCTCTAATTCTATCAGCTGACAAGCCAATAATCAATCAAGCTTTTTACAAAAACAACAATCTTAATTTTTCCAGGAATACATGAATGGATAAGATAATTAATGGATGTGAGTTGAGTACCTTGTTGTAAGGAGCATATAATACAAAATAGTCGGCATCTGCAATCGAAAATTTCTTGCCTTCAATGTTTTCACATCCATCGTTCAGAAGACATTCAAAATAATCAAAACAAAGCCTGGCCAGCACACAAAAAAACAATAAAAAATCATGACCAGCACGAGTCTGCTTTTGAGCGGGCATAATTTTCAAGACCTCATCCTTTGAAATCGGCCATATCTAGGAGTGTATCGATCATTTGATACTCTTTGAGCGGAAGAAAATGAAATGCAATTTGTTCCAGTGAATTGATTCTACCATTCGTCACGACTCTTCCCTGCTTCGTGTACTTTTTCGGCCTCCTCCATCGCGACCACGATCTCAGCCACGTCCACTCATTCTTTTCACCTTCCCGGCCTCTAAAGTCTCGATCGAAACCACCACAATACTCTCTAGGGTTTACTTGTAAGAGCCTGGAAAGGGGAATGCCGTGATTTTGAGTTTTGGCGTAACGGTTTATGGGAAAAAACGGGGGACCTTTTTGTTTTTGGGTATCTAACGAGCGAGTACACTTACTAAGCAGTGAAATTTACAATTAATTTTGAAGAAAATTATTGATTTTACGAGCCGATACGAGTTATAACGATTACTTTTATTTGAAAACATTATAACGAGTACTTAACGTGTCATTTCGATAATCCTTTATTATGGCTCAATCGAGCTCTAACCGAGTTTCAATCTCGTTCTGCCAGTCAAATCGAGTTCAAGTCCTAGATAGTATTGTCTCGACTCAGTTCAATTACACCCTCAAAAATAATTTTAAGCATGTTGTGACAATGTGTTGTCATCAAAGGCTGACAAAAAAAGCATAATGTCAAGAATTTTGTAATAAGGGTCGTTGACTCGTTGTCACCAAAGCCTTAAGATAAAGCTTGTCACAATTTTGGAAGTGAAACTATACTCAATGTGACAACCCACCATACCTTGGTGAAAATATCTATATTTTTTCACTAATTAACAGACTTTATTGTGTTTAACTAAAGCTAACATGTGGTGACATTTCCACTAGTTTTTTTACTAAAGGTTTGTCAGAAAAATATTTATTGTAGTGACATAAGTGTCTTAATATTTTGGTCACAAATTTTTCGGTTGCTTTAAAAGTAAATATATGGGCAAATTTATCAGTTAAAGATGAATTAGCAAGGAAATTTTTTGACCAAGCTAGTTTGTCACATATTTGTCACAAATAAAGGCACATAAATTTGGCTCGAAGGTTTGTGACCAAATAGTTACTGGTATTTTGTCACATATGTATTTCAGCACAATATCGTCGCAATTTTTTTGTAAAAATAATATTTTTATGTTTTGTCACTATTTTAAAGCAATGTTTTCGCAAATTAGTGACGACCTGCTTTCGTCATAGAATTTTGTCACAAATGATGGCGCCTGAATTTGGCGCGATAATTTGTGACAAAGTACTCACATACCTTTTGTCATATACATGTTTTGTCACAATGTCGTCTCAATTTATTTTAAAAATAGTTCTTATGTGTTTTGTTACTTATTCATAGCAATACTGTCGAAAATTGGTGACGAATAATGTTCGTCACAAAAATTCGTAACAAATCCCTGAAATTATAGTAGTGGAGTATACTCTACTACAATTATATACTATAAGTTGTAAAACCCTGTTTTGAGTAAGCTCTACTACAATTATATACAAAAACTTATACACCTCCGTTTTGAGTAAACTCTACTACGATTATATACAAAAAGTTGTAAACCCCCGTTTTGGGTAAACGCTAATACAATTATATAAAAAAGTTGTAAACCTCGTTTTGAGGAAACTCTACTACAATTATATACAAAAAGTTGAAAACCCCCGTTTTGAGTAAACTCTACTGTATAATTATATACCAAAAGTTGTAAACCCACCATTTTGAGTAAACTCTACTACAATTATATACAAAAAGTTGAAAACCCTCATTTTGAGTAAACTCTAACACACTTATATACAAAAGGTTAATAACCCTGTTTTGAGTAAACTCTACTACAATTCTATACAAAAAAGTTGTAAACCCCTGTTTTGACAAAGCTCTACTACAATTATATACAAAAACTTATACACCTACGGTTTGTGTAAACTCTACAACGATTATATACAAAAAGTTGTAAACCCCCGTTTTGGGTAAACTCTAATACAATTATATACAAAAAGTTATAAACCCTCGTTTTGAGGAAACTCTACTACAATTATATACAAAAAGTTGAAAACCCCCATTTTGAGTAAACTCTACTGTATAATTATATACCAAAAGTTTTAAACCCCCGTTTTCAGTAAACTCTACTACAATTATATACAAAAAGTTGTAAACCATCGTTTTGAGTAAACTCTAATACAATTATATACAAAAGGTTGTAAACCCGCATTTTGAGTCAACTCTAGTACAATAATATACAAAAAGATTTAAACCCCCGTTTTGAGTAAAACTACTGCAATTATATAAAAAAAACTTATACACCTCCGTTTTGAGTAAACTCTACTACAATTATGTACAAAAATTTGTAAACCCCTGTTTTGAGTAAACTCTAATACGATCACATACAAAAAGTTATAAACACTCATTTTGAGTAAACTCTACTACAATTATATACAAAAAGGTGTAAACCCCAGTTTTGAGTAAACTCTACTATAATATTATACAAAAAAAGTTGTAAACCCACGTTTTGAGTAAACTCTACTATACATCTATATAGAAAAAATTGTAAACACCCGTTATAAGTAACCTCTACTACAATTATATACCAAAAATTGTAAACCCCATTTTGAGTGAACTCTACCGTATAATTATATACAAAAAGTTTTAAACCCCCGTTTTGAGTAAACTCTACTACAATTATGTACAAAAAGTTGTAAACCCTCATTTTGAGTAAACTCTAATTAAATTATATACAAAAGGTTGTAAACCCCCGTTTTGAGTAAACTCGACTACAACCCCGTTTTGAGTAAACTCTACTACAATTATTTACAAAAAGTTATAAACCATCGTTTTGAGTAAACTCTAATACAATTATATACAAAAGGTTGTTAACCCCCGTTTTGAGTAAACTCTACTATAATTATATACAAATAGTTGTAAACCCCGTTTTGAGTATGCTCTACTACAATTATATTCAAAAAGTCGTAAACCCCCGTTTTGAGTAAACACAACTACAATTATGTACAAAAAGTTATACACCTCTGTTTTCAGTAAACTGTACTACAATTATATACAAAAGGTTGTAAACCCTCATTTTGAGTAAACTCTTATACAATTATATACAAAAGGTTGTAAACCTTCGTTTTGAGTAAATTCTAATATAGTCATATACAAAAAGTTATAAACCCTCATTTTCAGTAAACACTACTACAATTATATACAAAACGTTGTAAACCCCCGTTTTGAATAAATTGTACTGTATAATTATATACAAAAAGTGGAAAACCCCCTTTTAGAGTAAACTCTACTACAATTAAATACAAAAAGTTGTAAATCCTCGTTTTGAGTAAACTCTAATACAATTATATACAAAAGGTTGTAGACCCCCGTTTTAAGTTAACTCTACTACAATTATATACAAAAAGTTGTCAACCCCCGTTTTGAGTAAGCTCTACTACAATTATATTCAAAAACTTATACACCACCGTTTTGAGTAAACTCTACTACGATTATATACAAAAAGTTCTACTATAATTATATACAAAAAGTTGAAAACCCCTTTTTTGAGTAGACTCTACTTTTTAATTATACACCAAATGTTTTAAACCCTCGTTTAGAGTAATCTCTACTACAATTATATACAAAAAGTTGTAAACCCTATTTTTGAGTAAACTCTAATACAATTACATACAAAAGGTTGTAAACCCCCGTTTTGAATAAACTCTACAACAATTATATACAAAAAGTTTTAAACCACCGTTTTGAAAAAACTCTACTTCAATTATATACAAAAACTTATACACCTACATTTTGAGTAAACTCTACTACAATTATATACAAAAACTTGTAACCCCCGTTTTGAGTAAACTTTAATACAATTATATACAAAAAGTTGTAAATACCAGTTTTGAGTAAACTCTAAAATAATTTTATACATAAAAAATTGTAAACCCCTATTTTGAGTAAACCTTACTATACATCTACATTAAAAATGTTGTAAACCCCCGTTATAAGTATCCTCTTCTACAATTATATACAAAAAGTTGTAAACCCCCGTTTTGAGTAAACTCTACTACAATTATGTACAAAAAGTTGTAAACCCTCATTCTGAGTAAACTCTAATACAATTATATACAAAAGTTATAAACCCCCGTTTTGAGTAAACTCTACTACAATTATATAGAAAAAGTTGTAAACCCTCGTTTTGAGTAAACTCTAATACAATTATAAACTAAAGGTTGTAAACCCCTGTTTTGAGTAAACTCTTCTAAGATTATATACAAAAAGTTGTAAACCCTCATTTTGATTAACTCTAATACAATTATATAAAAAGGTTGTAAACACCCATTTTGAGCAAACTCTACTACAATTATATACAAAAAGTTGTACACCCCCGTTTTGAGTAAACTCTGCTATAACTATATTCAAAAAGTTATAAACCCCTATTTTGAGTAAACTCTACTACAATATATACAAAAAGTTATACAACTCCGTTTTGAGTAAACTCTAATACAATTATGTACAAAAGGTTGTAAACCCCCGTTTTGAATAAATTCTAATACAATCATATTCAAATAGTTATAAACCCTCATTTTCAGTAAACTCTACTACAATTATATACAAAACGTTGTAATCCCCCATTTTGAGTAAACACAACTGTATAATTATATACTAAAAGTTGTAAACCCCCGTTTTGAGTAAACTCTACAACAATTATATACAAAAAGGTGTAAACCCTCATTTTGAGTATACTCTAATACAATTATACACAAAAAGTTGTAGACCCCCGTTTTGAGTAAACTCTACTACAATTATATACAAAAAGTTGTAAACCCCCATTTTGAGTAAACTCAAATACAATTTAATACAAATAGTTATAAACCCTCGTTTTGAGTAAACCCAACTAAAATTATATACAAAAAATTATAAACCCCAGTTTTGAGTAAACTCTACTATAATATTATACCCAAAAAAAGTTGTAAACCCCTGTTTTGATTAAACTCTACTATACATCTATGTAGAACAAGTTGTAAACCCCTGTTATAAGTAACCTCTACTACAATTATATAAGAAAAGTTGTAAACTCCTGTTTTGAGTATACTCTATTGTATAATTATATACAAAAAGTTGTAAACCCCCGTTTTGAGTAAACTATACTACAATTATATACAAAAGTTTGTAAACCCCCATTTTGAGTAAATTCTAATACAATCATATACTAATAGTTATAAACTCTTGTTTTGAGGAAACTCTACTACAATTACATACAAAAAGTTGAAAACCCCTGTTTTGAGTAAACTCTAATGTATAACTATATACCAAAAGTTTTAAACCCACCGTTTTGAGTATACTCTACTACAATTATATACAAAAAGTTGTATGCCCTCATTTTGAGTAAACTCTAACACAATTATATACAAAAGGTTGTAAACCCCTGTTTTGAGTAAACTCTACTACAATTATATACTATAAGTTGTAAACCCCCGTTTTGAGTAAGAAATACTACAATTATATACAAACTTATACACATCCGTTTTGAGTAAACTCTACTACGATTATATACAAAAAGTTGTAAACCCCCGTTTTGGGTAAACTCTAATACAATTATATACAAAAGTTATATACCCTCGTTTTGAGGAAACTCTACTATAATTTTATAAAAAAAACTTGAAAACCCCCGTTTTGAGTAAACTCTACTGTATAATTATATATCAAAAGTTGTACACCCACCGTTTTGAGTAAACTCTACTACAATTATATACAAAAAGGTGTAAACCATCGTTTTGAGTAAACTCTAATACAATTATATACAAAAGGTTGTAAACCCCCGTTTTGAGTAAACTCAAGTACAATTATATACAAAAAGATTTAAACCCCCGTTTTGACTAAACACTACTGCAATTATATACAAAAACTTATACACTTCCGTTTTGAGTAAACTCTACTACAATTATATACAAAAATTTGTAAACCCCTGTTTTGAGTAACTCTAATACAATCATATACAAAAAGTTATAAACACTCGTTTTGAGTAAACTCTACTACAATTATATACAAAAAGTTGTAAACCCCAGTTTTGAGTAAACTCTACTATAATATTATACCAAAAAGTTGTAAACCCATGTTTTGAGTAAACTCTACTATACATCTATATACTAAAAGTTGTAAACACCCGTTATAAGTAACATCTACTACAATTATATACGAAAAGTTGAAAACCCCCGTTTTGAATAACTCTACTGTATAATTATATACCAAAAGTTTAAAACCCCCGTTGTCATTAAAATCTACTACAATTATATACAAAAAGTTGTAAACCATCGTTTTGGGTAAACTCTAAAACAATTATATACAAAAGGTTGTAAACCCCGTTTTGAGTAAACTCTACTACAATTATATGAAAAAAGTTGTAAACCCTCATTTTGAGTAAACTCTAATACAATTATATAAAAAGGTTGTAAACCCCCGTTTTGAGTAAACTCTACTACGATTATATACAAAAAGTTGTAAACCCTCGTTTTGAGTAAACTCCAATACAATTATATACTAAAGGTTGTAAACCCCCATTTTGAGCAAACTCTACTACAATTATATACAAAAAGTTGTAAACCCCGTTTTGAGTAAACTTTACTATAATTATATTCAAAACTTGTAAACCCCCGTTTTGAGTAAACTCTAGTATAATTATATAGATAAAGTAATACACCTCCGTTTTGAGTAAACTCTAATACAATTATATACAAAAGGTTGTAAACCACCGTTTGAGTAAATTCTAATACAATCATATACAAAAAGTTATAAACCCTCCTTTTCAGTAAACTCTACTACAATTATATACAACACGTTGTAATCCTCCGTTTTGAGTAAACTCTACTGTATAATTATATACTAAAAGTTGTAAACCCCCATTTTGAGTAAACTCTACTACAATTATATACAAAAAGTTGTAAGCCCTTGTTTTAAGTAAACTCTAAAACATTTATATACAAAAGGTTGTAGACCCCCATTTTGAGTAAACTCTACTACAATTATTTACAAAAAGTTGTAAACCCCCATTTTGAGTAAACTCTAATACAACTTAATACAAAAAGTTATAAACTCTCATTTTGAGTAAACTCAACTAAAATTATATACAAAAAGTTGTAAACCCCAGTTTTGAGTAAACTCTACTATAATATTATACCAAAAAAAGTTGTAAACCCCTGTATTGATTAAACTCTACTATACATCAATATACTACAAGTTGTAAACCCCCGTTATAAGTAACCTCTACTACAATTATATAAGAAAAGTTGTAAACACCAGTTTTGAGTATACTCTACTGTATAATTATATACAAAAAGTTGTAAACCCCCGTTTTGAGTAAACACAACTACAATTATATACAAAAGGTTATAAACCCCCATTTTGAGTAAATTCTAATAAAATCATATACAAAAAGTTATAAACCCTCATTTTGAGGAAACTCTACTACAATTACATACATAAAGTTGAAAACCCCCGTTTTGAGTAAACTCTACTGTATAATTATATACCAAAAGTTGTAAACCCACCGTTTTGAGTAAACTCTACTACAATTATATACAAAAAAGTTGTAAACCCTCGTTATGAGTAAACCCTAACACAATTATATACTAAAGCTTGTAAACACCTGTTTTGAGTAAACTCTACTACAATTATATTCAAAAAGTTGTAAAACCCTGTTTTGAGTAAGCTCTACTACAATTATATACAAAAACTTATACACGTCTAGTTTGAGTAAACTCTACTATGATTATATACAAAAAGTTGTAAACCCCCGTTTTGGGTAAACTCTAATACAATTATATACAAAAAGTTATAAACCCTCGTTTTGTGGAAACTCAACTACAGTTATATACAAAAAGTTGAAAACCCCCGTTTTGAGTAAACTCTACTGTATAATTATATAAGAAAAGTTTTATACCCCCGTTTTCAGTAAACTCTACTACAATTATATACAAAAAGCTGTAAACCATCGTTTTGAGTAAACTCTAATACAATTATATACAAAAGGTTGTAAACCCCCATTTTGAGTAAAATCTACTACAATTATATACAAAAAGTTGTACACCTCCGTTTTGAGTAAACTCTACTACAATTATATACAAAAGGTTGTAAACCCTCGTTTTGAGTAAACTATTATACAATTATATACAAAAGGTTGTAAACCCTCGTTTTGATTAAATTCTAATACAATCATATACAAAAAGTTATAAACCCTCGTTTTCAGTAAACACTACTACAATTATATACAAAACATTGTAAACCCCCGTTTTGAGTAAACTATACTGTATAATTATATACAAAAAGTGGTAAACCCTCTTTTTGAGTAAACTCTACTACAATTATATACAAAAATTTGTAAATCCTCATTTTGAGTAAAGTCTAATACAATTATATACAAAAGGTTGTAGACCCCCATTTTGAGTAAACCATACTACAATTATATACAAAAAGTTGTCCACCCCCGTTTTGAGTAAGCTCTACTACAATTATATACAAAAACTTATACACCTCCGTTTTGAGTAAACTCTACTACGATTATATACAAAAAGTTGTAAACCCACGTTTTGGGTAAACTCTAATACAATTATATACAAAAAGTTATAAACCCTCGTTTTGTGGAAACTCTACTACAATTAAATACAAAAAGTTGAAAACCGCCGTTTTGGGTAAACACTACTGTATAATTATATAAGAAAAGTTTTAAACCCCCGTTTTCAGTAAACTCTTCTACAATTATATAAAAAAAGTTGTAAACCATCGTTTTGAGTAAACTCTAATACAATTATATACAAAAGGTTGTAAACCCCCGTTTTGAGTAAACTCTAGTGCAATTTAATACAAAAAGATTTAAACCCCCGTTTTGAGTAAACTCTACTGCAAATATATACAAAAACTTATACACTTCCGTTTTGAGTAAACTCTACTACAATTATATACAAAAATTTGTAAACCTCAATTTTGAGTAAACTCTAATACAATCATATACAAAAAGTTATAAACACTTGTTTTGAGTAAACTCTACTACAACTATATACAAAAAGTTGTAAACTCCAGTTTTGAGTAAACTCTACTATAATATTATATAAAAAAGTTGTAAACCCACGTTTTGAGTAAACTCTACTATACAACTATATACTAAAAGTTGTAAACCCCCGTTATAAGTAACATCTACTACAATTATATGCAAAAAGTTGAAAATCCCCGTTTTGAGTAAACTCCACTGTATAATTATATACCAAAAGTTTTAAACCCCCGTTTACATTAAACTCTACTATAATTATATAGAAAAAGTTGTAAACCATTGTTTTGAGTAAACTCTAAAACAATTATATACAAAAGGTTGTAAACCCCGTTTTGAGTAAACTCTACTACAATTATATACAAAAAGTTGTAAACCCTCATTTTGAGTAAACTCTAATACAATTATATAAAAAGGTTGTAAACCCCCGTTTTGAGTAAACTCTACTATGATTATATACAAAAATTTGTAAACCCTCGTTTTGAGTAAACTCCAATACAATTATATACTAAAGGTTGTAAAACCCCGTTTTGAGTAAACTCTACTACAATTATATACAAAAAGTTATACACCTCCGTTTTGAGTAAACTCTAATACAATTATATACAAAAGGTTGTAAACCACGTTTGAGTAAATTCTAATACAATCATATACAAAAAGTTATAAACCCTCCTTTTCAGTAAACTCTACTACAATTATATACAACACATTGTAATCCTCCGTTTTGAGTAAACTCTTTTGTATAATTATATACTAAAAGTTGTAAACCCCCGTTTTGAGTAAACTCTACTACAATAATTTAAAAAAAGTTGTAAGCCCTTGTTTTAAGTAAACTCTAAAACATTTATATACAAAAGGTTGTAGACCCCCGTTTTGAGTAAACTCTACTACAATTATATACAAAAAGTTGTAAACCTCCATTTTGAGTAAACTCTAATACAACTTAATACAAAAAGTTATAAACTCTCGTTTGAAGTAAACTCAACTAAAATTATATACAAAAAGTTGTAAACTCAGTTTTGAGTAAACTCTACTATAATATTATACCAAAAAAAGTTGTAAACCCCTGTTTTGATTAAACTCTACTATACATCTATATACTACAAGTTGTAAACCACCGTTATAAGTAACCTCTACTACAATTATATAAGAAAAGTTGTAAAAACCCGTTTTGAGTATACTATACTGTATAATTATATACAAAAAGTTGTAAACCCCCGTTTTGAGTAAACACTACTACAATTATATACAAAAGGTTATAAACCCCCATTTTGAGTAAATTCTAATAAAATCATATACAAAAAGTTATAAACCCTCATTTTGAGGAAACTCTACTACAATTACATACAAAAAGTTGAAAACCACAGTTTTGAGTAAACTCTACTGTATAATTATATACCAAAAGTTGTAAACCCACCGTTTTGAGTAAACTCTACTACAATTATATACAAAAAGTTGTAAACCCCTGTTTTGAGCAAGCTCTACTACAATTATATACAAAAACTTATACACCTCTGGTTTGAGTAAACTCTATTACGATTATATACAAAAAGTTGTAAACCCCCGTTTTGGGTAAACTCTAATACAATTATATACAAAAAAGTTATAAACCCTCGTTTTGAGGAAACTCTACTACAATTATATACAAAAAGTTGAAAACCCCCGTTTTGAGTAAACTCTACTTTATAATTATATACAAAAAGTTTTAAACCCCCATTTTCAGTAAACTCTACTACAATTATATACAGAAAGTTGTAAACCATCATTTTGAGTAAACTCTAATACAATTATATACAAAAGGTTGTAAACCCCCATTTTGAGTAAAATCTACTACAATTATATACAAAAAGTTGTAAACCCCGTTTTGAGTAAGCTCAACTACAAATATATTCAAAAAGATGAAAACCCCCGCATTGAGTAAAATCGACTACAATTATATACAAAAAGTTATACACCTCCGTTTTGAGTAAACTCTACTACAATTATATACAAATGGTTGTAAACCCTCGTTTTGAGTAAACTCTTATACAATTATATACAAAAGGTTGTAAACCCTCGTTTTGATTAAATTCTAATACAATTATATACAAAAAGTTATAAACCCTCGTTTTCAGTAAACACTACTACAATTATATAAAAAACATTGTAAACCCCTGTTTTGAGTAAACTATACTATATATTTAAATACCAAAAGTGGTAAACCCTCTTTTTGAGTAAACTCTACTACAATTATATACAAAAAGTTGTAAATCCTCGTTTTGAGTAAACTCTAATACAATAATATACAAAATGTTGTAGACCCCCGTTTTCAGTAAACCATACTACAATTATATACAAAAAGTTGTCAACCCCCGTTTTGAGTAAGCTCTACTACAATTATATAAAAAAACTTATACACCTCCGTTTTGAGTAAACTCTACATCGATTATATACAAAAAGTTGTAAACCAACGTTTTGGGTAAACTCTAATACAATTATATACAAAAAGTTATAAACCCTCGTTTTGAGGAAACTCTACTACAATTATATACAAAAAGTTGAAAACCCCGTTTTGAGTAAACTCTACTGTATAATTATATACGAAAAGTTTTAAACCCCCATTTTCAGTAATCTATTCTACAATCATATACAAAAAGTTGTAAACCATCGTTTTGAGTAAACTCTAATACAATTATATACAAAAGGTTGTAAACCCACGTTTTGAGTAAACTCTAGTACAATTATATACAAAAAGATTTAAACCCCCGTTTTGAGTAAACACTACTGCAATTATATACAAAAACTTATACACTTCCGTTTTGAGTAAACTCTACTACAATTATATACAAAAAATTTGTAAACCCCAGTTTTGAGTAAACTCTAATACATTCATATACAAAAAGTTATAAACACTCATTTGAGTAAACACTACTACAATTATATACAAAAAGTTGTAAACCCCAGTTTGGAGTAAACTCTACTATAATATTATACCAAAAAGTTGTAAACTCACGTTTTGAGTAAACTCTACTATACATCTATATAATAAAAGTTGTAAACCCCCGCTATAAGTAACATCTACTACAATTATATACAAAAAGTTGAAAATCCCCGTTTTGAGTAAACTCTACTGTATAATTATATACCAAAAGTTTTAAACCCCTGTTTTCATTAAACTCTACTATAATTATATACAAAAAGTTGTAAACCATCGTTTTGAGTAAACTCTAAAAAAATTATTTACAAAAGTTTGTAAACCCCGTTTTGAGTAAACTCTACTACAATTATATACAAAAAGTTGTAAACCCTCATTTTCAGTAAACTCTAATACAATTATATAAAAAAGGTTGTAAACCTCCGTTTTGAGTAAACTCTACTACGATTATATACAAAAATTTGTAAACCCTCATTTTCAGTAAACTCCAATACAATTATATACTAAAGGTTTTAAACCCCCATTTTGAGCAAACTCTACTACAGTTATATACAAAAAGTTGTAAACCCCCGATTTCAGTAAACTTTACTATAATTATGTTCAAAAACTTGTAAACTCCCGTTTTGAGTAAACTCTACTACAATTATATACAAAAAGTTATACACCTCCGTTTTGAGTAACTCTAATACAATTATATACAAAAGGTTGTAAACCACCGTTTGAGTAAATTCTAATACAATCATATACAAAAAGTTATAAACCCTCCTTTTCAGTAAACTCTACTACAATTATATACAACACATTGTAATCCTCCGTTTTGAGTAAACTCTTTTGTATAATTATATACTAAAAGTTGTAAACCCCCATTTTGAGTAAACTCTACTACAATTATATACAAAAAGTTGTAAGCCCTTGTTTTAAGTAAACTCTAAAACATTTATATATAAAAGTTTGTAGACCCCCGTTTTGAGTAAACTCTACTACAATTATATGCAAAAAGTTGTAAACCCCCATTTTGAGTAAACTCTAATACAACATAATACAAAAAGTTATAAACTCTCGTTTTGAGTAAACTCAACTAAAATTATATACAAAAAGTTGTAAACCCCAGTTTTGAGTAAACTCTACTATAATATTATACCAAAAAAAGTTGTAAACCCCTGTTTTGATTAAACTCTACTATACATCTATATACTACAAGTTGTAAACCCCCGTTATAAGTAACCTATACTACAATTATATAAGAAAAGTTGTAAACACCCGTTTTGAGTATACTCTACTGTATAATTATATATAAAAAGTTGTAAACCCCCGTTTTGAGTAAACACTACTACAATTATATACAAAAGGTTATAAACACCCATTTTGAGTAAATTCTAATACAATCATATACAAAAAGTTATAAACCCTCATTTTGAGGAAACTCTACTACAATTACATACAAAAAGTTGAAAACCCCCATTTTGAGTAAACTCTAATGTATAATTATATACCAAAAGTTGTAAACCCACCGTTTTGAGTAAACTCTACTACAATTATATACAAAAAGTTGTAGACCCTCATTTTGAGTAAACTCTAACACAATTATATACAAAAGGTTGTAAATGCATGTTTTGAGTAAACTCTACTACAATTATAAACAAAAATTTGTAAACCCCCGTTTTGAGTAAGCTCTACTACAATTATATACAAAAACTTATACACCTCTTGTTTGAGTAAACTCTACAACGATTATATACAAAAAGTTGTGAACCCCCGTTTTGGGTAAACTCTAATACAATTATATACAAAAAGTTATAAACCCTCGTTTTGAGGAAACTCTACTGCAATTATATACAAAAAGTTGAAAACCCCCGTTTTGAGTAAACTCTACTGTATAATTATATACGAAAAGTTTTAAACTCCCGTTTTCAGTAAACTCTACTACAAATATATACAAAAAGTTGTAAACCATCGTTTTAAGTAAACTCTAATACAATTATATACAAAAGGTAGTAAACCCCCGTTTTGAGTAAAATCTACTACAATTATATACAAAAAGTTGTAAACCCCGTTTTGAGTAACCTCAACTACAAATATATTCAAAAAGATGAAAACCCCCGCTTTGAGTAAACTCGACTACAATTATATACAAAAAGTTATACACCTCCGTTTTGAGTAAACTCTACTACAATTATATACAAAAGGTTGTAAACCCTCGTTTTGAGTAAACTCTTATACAATTATATACAAAAGGTTGTAAACCCTCGTTTTGATTAAATTCTAATACAATCATATACAAAAAGTTATAAACCCTCGTTTTTAGTAAACACTACTACAATTATATACAAAACATTGTAAACCCCCGTTTTGAGTAAACTATACTATATAATTATATACAAAAAGTGGTAAACCCTCTTTTTGAGTAAACTCTACTACAATTATATACAAAAAGTTGTAAATGCTCGTTTTGAGTAAACTCTAATACAATTATATACAAAAGGTTGTAGACCCCTGTTTTGAGTAAACCAAACTACAATTATATACAAAAAGTTGTCAACCCCCGTTTTGAGTAAGCTCTACTACAATTATATACAAAAACTTATAGACCTCCGTTTCGAGTAAACTCTACTACGATTATATACATAAAGTTGTAAACCCACGTTTTGGGTAAACTCTAATACAATTATATACAAAAAGTTATAAACCCTCGTTTTGAGGAAACTCTACTACAATTATATAGAAAAAGTTGAAAACCCCCGTTTTGAGTAAACTCTACTGTATAATTATATATGAAAAGTTTTAAACCCCCGTTTCCAGTAAACTCTTCTACAATTATATACAAAAAGTTGTAACCCATCATTTTGAGTAAACTCTAATACAAGTATGTACAAAAGTTTGTAAACTCCCATTTTGAGTAAACTCTAGTACAATTATATACTAAAATATTTAAACCCCCGTTTTGAGTAAACACTACTGCAATTATATACAAAAACTTATACACCTCCGTTTTGAGTAAACTCTACTACAATTATAGACAAAAATTTGAAAACCCCTGTTCTGAGTAAACTATAATACAATCATATACAAAAAGTTATATACACTCATTTTGAGTAAACTGTACTACAATTATATACAAAGTGTTGTAAACCCCAGTTTTGTGTAAACTCTACTATAATATTATACAATAAATGTTGTAAACCCACGTTTTGAGTAAACTCTACTATACATCTATATACAAAAAATTGTAAACCCCCGTTATAAGTAACCTCTACTACAATTATATACCAAAAGTTGTAAACCCCCGTTTTGAGTAAACTCTACCGTATAATTATATACAAAAAGTTTTAAACCCCCGTTTTGAGTAAACTCTACTACAATTATATACAAAAAGTTGTAAACCATCATTTTGAGTAAACTCTAATACAATTATATACAAAAGTTTGTAAACCCCCATTTTGAGTAAACTCTAGTACAATTATATACTAAAATATTTAAACCCCGTTTTGAGTAAACACTACTGCAATTATATACAAAAACTTATACACCTCCGTTTTGAGTAAACTCTACTACAATTATAGACAAAAATTTGAAAACCCCTGTTCTGAGTAAACTATAATACAATCATATACAAAAAGTTATAAACACTCATTTTGAGTAAACTGTACTACAATTATATACAAAGTGTTGTAAACCCCAGTTTTTTGTAAACTCTACTTTAATATTATACAATAAATGTTGTAAACCCACGTTTTGAGTAAACTATACTATACATCTATATACAAAAAATTGTAAACCCCCATTAAAAGTAACCTCTACTACAATTATATACCAAAAGTTGTAAACCCCCGTTTTGAGTAAACTCTACCGTATAAAAATATACAAAAAGTTTTAAACCCCCATTTTGAGTAAACTCTACTACAATTATTTACCAAAAGTTGTAAACCCTCATTTTGAGTAAACTCTAATAAAATTATATACAAAAGGTTGTAAACCCCGTTTGAGTAAACTCGACTACAACCCCATTTTGAGTAAACTCTACTACAATTATATACAAAAAGTTGTAAACCATCATTTAGAGTAAACTCTAATACAATTATATAAAAAAGGTTGTTAACACCCGTTTTGATTAAACTCTACTACAATTATATACAAAAAGTTGTAAACCCCGTTTTGAGTAAGCTCTACTACAAATATATTAAAAAAGTTGAAAACCCCCATTTTGAGTAAACTCGACAACAAGTATATACAAAAAGTTATACACCTCCGTTTTGAGTAAACTCTACTACAATTATATACAAAAGGTTGTAAACCCTCATTTTGAGTAAACTCTTATACAATTATATACAAAAGGTTGTAAACCCTCGTTTTGAGTAAATTCTAATACATTCATATACAAAAACTTATAAACCCTCGTTTCAGTAAGCACTACTACAATTATATACAAAACGTTGTAAACCCCCGTTTTGAGTAAACTATACTATATAATTATTTACAAAAAGTGCTAAACCCCCTTTTTGAGTAAACTCTACTATAATTTTATACAAAAAGTTGTAAATTCTCGTTTTGAGTAAACTCTAATACAAATAAATACAAAAGGTTGCAGACCCCCGTTTTGAGTAAACCATACTACAGTTATATACGAGAAGTTGCCAACCCCCGTTTTGAGTAAGCTCTACTACAATTATATACAAAAACTTATACACCTCCGTTTTGAGTAAACTCTACTACGATTATATACAAAAATTTGTAAACCCCCGTTTTGGGTAAACTTTAATACAATTATATACAAAAAATTATAAACCCTCGTTTTGAGGAAACTCTACTACAATTATAAGCAAAAAAGTTGAAAACCCCCGTTTTGAGTAAACTCAACTGTATAATTATATACCAAAAGTTTTAAACCCCCCGTTTTCAGTAAACTCTACTACAATTATATACAAAAAGTTGTAAACCATCGTTTTGAGTAAACTCTAATACAATTATATACAAAAGGTTGTAAGCACCCATTTTGAGTAAACTCTAGTACAATTATATACAAAAAGATTTAAACCCCCATTTTGAGTAAACACTACTGCAATTATATACAAAAACTTATACACCTCCATTTTGAGTAAACACTATTACAATTATATTCAAAAATTTATAAACCCCTATTTTGAGTAAACTCTAATACAATCATATACAAAAAGTTATAAACACTCGTTTTGAGTAACTCTACTACAATTTGAAGGATGTAGGAGCTCAGATCTAAACGAATTAGATCTATGCACAGCGGATGGATCACGATTTATATATTACAATACATAAATAAAGGATTTAACTACTACAAGGGGGTTAGTAGAAACATACCAATAGTAGGAAGAGAAGCTTTGATCTTAGGATGAGAAGCCATGATTTTCCAATGTGTTCTCCAAATGGTGGTTGGTGGACACCCTTCTTGATATGAGAACTCCTTGATATGCAACACCAAGAAAAACTTGTAGTTTTTCTTCTTCAAAAACCCAAGACAAGAAAACTAATTTTTCCTCTCCATTTTTAGTGTGTGGGGCGAAAATTACAAGTGTGTTTTACACTTCAAATAACTCTCCTTTTATAGGAGAGTAAATCCTTGGTCTCCAAGTTTTAATTAATTAAATAAATAAATAATTAAATAAAATAAAAAGATATTTTCCTTAATGAATAATTGTGACATGTCATTGACCAATAGGAAACCAAATAACATGTCATCCAACCAATCACATAACAAGAATATCTATTATTTTCCATAACACAAGAAAATTAATTCTTGTGCTAATTAAGACCATAAATGGCGCCACATCTAGGGTTAGAAGCCCACATAAAATGTCTTTTATGTGTATTATATTATTTAGCTCAACTAAATAATATCCATGCATATCAATTAATTAGCCCAGCCAATTAATTATTTTCTGAGGCCTGAATACACAAGAATATCGGCCCGAATTATAGAAGCCACATTGAGGACCATGGACCTATAACCAGTAGCTCCAATAATTAACTATATTACTCATCAAACATAATATATATATTAAATTATCAATTCTGGGATTACGCCACCATAAACCCGAAGCTGAACTCTACCAATTAAAGATATATACTTATACTCAACCCATAGAGTAAATAAGCATCCATTGATATAATCACTACATACGGATTAACCCTCCATAGACTGTCCACTCTGTGGGATGTCTCCGTAAACCCGACACAGAATGTCTTATCCTTATTTACCATTAACCCCCTGATGACCAATTAGTACACATATCTGACTAGTAGCTAATTAGTCAAATGTGAACACATGGGGCCGATCACTTTCTTAGGGCTAAAAAATAAGGGGACTGTCTCTCTACTTCCTGCAGGAAGGAATGGATTCCATGTCTGTGAAAATCAGAACTACTCACTCATCAGGAGATAGTGCCAATGAGAAGTGGCTTGGAACACAAATTCAAGTGAACCGTAACTAACTCATCAAACACTACCCCGAGACAAGCAGCACCCTGTGATCACCTCAGGATTAAGGTTGATCCATATATAATCATCTAATGATTTAATAAGATTCCTCGATTACGGAATTATATCGAGAAATTCAGATTAAATCGGTCCAGTCCTATATGAATGCTATCATCTATAAATGCCCCACGTAGGTACCCTCTACCGACATTCCGGATAAGACTATCACACCCTAAAGTGTTCTGGGCGCATTATTGGTGTTTTAATCAAGAGACCCTAAACTCTGATTAAGTTCACCATGGACTAACAGTTTAAGTATATCACCACTAACTCAATCCTCATGTGCATGCCATACACTGAGTTAAGCGGTTACATACTGATATACTTAGGGATTGCAGTAGTGTATTACTTACAAGCACAAAGCAAGTAATAAGGTGAGATAAATTCTGTTATCAAAAACAATTACACAAATTGTCTTTCAGGCACTACACCTAACAATCTTCTACTTGCACGAAATGACAAGCACCGATTGTTTTTAGAGTACACCCTTTCTCATCTTATTCACAACACTCTCCCACTTGCTCTAAAAGCATATAAGATATATCCCTCAATTCCGTACCCTCCAAGCACTCGACTTGGTACACTAATTAGTTTGGTTGTCGACTCGAGATGACTGAAACGTCGCCGGTCCATCTAATCAGGCGGTACTCCCACTTGTACCCAAATATACAAGCACATTATTCCTCGTTCTTCAAAGATACTTGAGGATGTTTTAAACTGCTACTTATTGCTCAAATCCAAGATTTGATTGCAATTTGACTCGTGTTATGCTGACTTGCACTTATCCCAGAGAGACTCTATCCCATTTTCTCTTTATCCGAAGATTTAGAGAATCATTCCTGAGAGGTAGGGTAGGACTACTCTCGATGAATGCTGCATCCGTATATTCAAAATCATCTTATTAAATAAGATAGGTGGGATAGCCAATGACTCATTCTCGTGAATTTGACCGAATCAGATTCTTAGAATATAGTCCAATTCTCTCATCTAGAGAATCTTGGCGTGTCAGTTTCCGACTTCAGATAGCACACCCATGTTGTTTCCAACCGTTGCAATGTTATCATTCATGAACACTAATACTACTACTTTACCAATCTTGATATCCAGTCTACAAAAGACTTATCAATATTCTAGTCAAGTCCACATATTCTAAAACATCTGACTTTAAATGACCGAGAGGTTCTCTTAAAACCACAAAGGATATAAGCCCCGGTAGTCATTCTGCCATTTGCTCTAACGAAGACCCTTCTGTTCCGAATGAATCCAGACTCCGTTTTTTGGCAAGAAAGTCTCAGGGAATCACCCCTATTTTTCTGCTTTCTAACGAAATCTAGCAAGAGTGAGTGGTGAGAGAGTTCAAGGTCTGGTTAACTCTCTACTTGTCAGGGAATCACCCCTTCACTCAGCTTTGCACTGAAAAGTTTAAACTTTCCTATTCATTCGACTTTTTTCCGTGTAGATCCAATTGCTCCCACTGGGCCTGAGACACTCAGGTGGTTCTATTCACAAGGTTAAGGCTTTCAAACCAACCTCTATGATCAGAATCCTATACAGCCCACCAAGAGCCATAGGTTATCAATCACCCTAGCAGACTGTAAAGTCCACAAAACCACAATGGGTCAATGGTTAAACCATACTCCCACTACGTTTTAGGTGGATTGACATTCTGATCTAGTACCATTTATCAGTGCAGTCACCAACAACCGATGTTGGACGTGGTCTGATTAAATCAGATAGTAACTACCTTTGGGTAACCGTACTCCAAGGCTTAAGGCTGTTACTTATATATTCTATCAGAAGGTTTGTGACAGTTCAACCGTCACTTTCTGATCTCAAGAACCTTATAACCAGCCTTTACTCGTCGCATTAAGATATTTCACGAACAGTTACAATCTGAATGTATGCGCAAAATCTCCAGTCCTACCTTCAAGCATTAAGTGATAAATGATTATATTTACGGAAGTGGAGTAAACCGAATTCATTCTTTTCCATAAATTCCCAAGCATCTTCTAGGTAGACTTCTCGGTTTACATAATAATGTTAACCGTTATTTTGCAGCAATATCTTAATCGAGTTAAGCAGTGTATTGAAGCACATAAATAACTATGCAAGGTGAGGCTACGGTTTCTTCCTTAGTGAAAATCACTCCACTTGAAGGCAGGCCGATCATCAGTCCAAAGACTATGCGATAGCCTATTTCTGAGCATGGAATACTCTATTCTCTGCTAAAATCAGAGACTCCTACTCGTATTCTTTCGATAATCTAACCAACATTTTGAGTAGTTATCAGACAAAAATGTCACCATTCAAAATCTCCCACTTGCTTGTATCTCTCACTAGACCCCGAAGGTCACTGTGAACATGCTATGTTACCTCTTCAAATCTATTACCCTCTCCCGATTGAAAGGAACTTAGTCATTGTTCCTTTAAGGCAGATGTTCGAGGCGGGAGATAGGAATCACCCTTAGCCAGTCGTCAGGTCTTATCTCTAGGATATATGCACTAATTAATAGATATTGAGGGTCATTTATCTTAATACGGAAACCTTTTACATTTAATAGTTTTAGATGTGTTACACATACCTATTCAGCTTTTCTTAGTGGTTCTGTCTTTATCAAACAAAAGTCCGAGTCTCAGATTCGTACTACAAATGTCATCTTCACTTTGTTTAAGGCAACTGTAGTATCGAGATGAAAGTGAATCCATTTGTTTCAAACAACTGCCCGTTGTCTACTCTATTAATTGTTAATGCACAGCTTCCTTGTTCTTCCAAAGAACTAAGCTACCGAGTCAAGTTACTCGGTTAAGAAAGTCGCTAAGGATTCATTGGTTAAGTTTTCCGAAATCACTTTCCTTATCATATACTTTCTTTAATTAATGTTTCGGTTTAGCCTCAAACTTAGTTTAGATGATTAACACTTGTAGACATTCTTTCCCATTCTTGACTTTCCTTAAAAGGAAATAGTCTTGAACTAGCAGTTCGTTTCAGTAGACACTACTCGTGAACTGTGTGATGTCTAATGAAAGCGTCACCCAGTGGGACTAATTTTCTAATAAATCAGAAAAACATAAGATTAAAGCTCCCACTAGTTTATCGGTTCCAAATACCATCTAACTAGCAACACTTTAATTTATGATTCTCCAATTTTTCTATTAGAAAATTTCTCGTGTAGTCACTACACAAATTTAAAATTCACTAGAAGAATTTTATCGTCCCAATCATCTTTCAAACTCACTATGATTGTCTCTCGTTCAACACGAGTGACAGCAGTGACATACTTGTTTACATCACTTAAGTCTTGAAGGCTCAAGAGAAATATCTCTTCCTAAACTTAATTGCATGTAAGATTAATAAGCACAACGTTCTAGTTACTTACCACTTTTAACAAAGTCGTTACTAGTCAATTTAAAACATACATTACCAGTCTAGTACCTTAAAGAGATATTTAAATAGTTGTAAATAAAATTGACAAAAAATAAATCAAATTATACACTACTAATTGATTTTAGGAACTATAAACTAAGTACTTATAGTCTATCCTACCGTTCCAAGGACTTAATCTCTTACCTCAGTGCCGCCTTAGGGTAGGTCAAAGAGGTTTCGATTAATATTCAAGATCAAATTGAGAATCGAACATCTCATTTGTGATCGTCAATCACCTTTCCTTTTTCAGCCAAGGTATTACCAAAAATACCTATAATGAGTGTGACCTACTATTTCAGATTTTTAGGTAGACCCCGAGTATGCCGCCTTAGGGTCGGTCAGTGACCCGGCGAGTACCCAAAATCCTATTCTTTCGGAGACCAAACCTTGAATTTTGATAGCGGTGAAGGCCTTCCTTAGGGAGGCCGGTCCCAGGCCGGCACGAGGCGTCACCATTCTCTCACGTTGCTTGTGTCAATAGTAGAGGCCGTGGGGTCGGTTGTCGCCTTCTCCGCTCCCACTCAATATTTTGAAAAAGTGATGGGTTTACTGATCACGTTTTTGGACTTGATGTTACATTAAGGAACAATAAATCATAGGCCCGAATGGTATTGGTCATATGGGCTAACCCACCCGACCTATTCATTGGAACATATGTGGCCGTCGGACGGGTCATGACTAGGGGAGCTCCGTTGAGCCGTAGTGGCTAGTCGGATGGCTCAGCCTTGCCGGACCCCCGTGCAAACGCCACACGTGGAGGGTGAAGTCGATCGAGCCATAGCTACTATTGACCACCCAACCGTGGTTAAACCACTTTCGAACCATGTTTGCCCGTGATTATCCAATCCTTAAACATCAAACTTTCACGTAGACACTACGGAACAAAAAGTGTAATCTCGTCTAAGTAAGGTGGAATTCACAGATTATCCAACACCTTAACCACGAGGTTTTGGGATTTTACTCCCTATGCTTTCGCAGAGTGGGATTCACCAAGAATCCATCACTCAACTTCGACGATTGACAAAACCCTTGATCCTTGGTTTTTACCCTAATTAGTTTCTAATTAATATCAAACAATTAATTAAAACTAATTGCGTGTTGTATACATGCCTAACTAATTCCTCGAATTAAATTCTACATGTATGCATATGGAGTGGAATTCATGATATGATGCATGTCATGGCAATTTTCCGGTACTACACATACAATCTAAACATGTATTCTAGTGCGGAAAATAAACTCCGAGATGGACCGTTGGCACCCCCGTATCTAACCTATTAGAAAATAAATAACCAAACCCTAACTAGGGTTTACTACTTTCTAACATATTCGCAGCTGTTCAAATGCTTTGATGATCGAGAATCCAAACGAACTCGGATCTTCACTCCTTGTGCTTCAATATGGACGGTTGGATCGGAGTTTTGACTTGTCAATTTTCTCCAGTGAGCCGCCTAACTTGCTAATGAATCTGTCTCTTACAGCAGCGCATCAGTGACTTCCCGAGGCTGATCGGGAATCAAGATAACACCTGATCGACCTGAAACATTTATGGCATGTCAATAACTCCATGTTATTAATTTGACCGGTCGGATTTGGGTTTCAACGGTTTAAACTCTTCCAGAAATTTGAGAAAGTCACATCTAGGGTTTCTGTGAATCCTGTGTTTTTCTGTTACAGCAGCCTCTTTGAAGCAACGAACGAATATTGAGACGGACTCCGATCGACCCCAAATTTGGAGGGCTTGTTCTTCAACTTTTAACTTTAATTCTGACCGGAGGGATTGTCGTTTCAATGGCTCAAACAACGGGAAAAACAGAAATACCAAACAGAAACAAAACAGATCTACTTCTAGGAAATTAAAATTGCAACAACAAAGTAAATTACATAATATCCTATACTCATATGAACGAATTTTCTTCGTTTGTATAATGTTACAATAGATCTAACGGGTAAAAAGTGCCAACCCCAATCCATCTCTTCAACCACAACAACCAATCATTATCTATGCATATATATAAAATTTATCTAAATGCAATTCCACTCCTTTAAATCGTTTATTTATGATCATAACTACATAAATCGTGGAACCTGACTCATGATACCACATGAAGATGTAGGAGCTCAGATCTAAACGAATTAGATCTATGCGCAGCGGATGGAACACGATTTATATATTACAATACATAAATAAAGGATTTAACTACTACAAGGGGGTTAGTAGAAACATACCAATAGTAGGAAGAGAAGCTTTGATCTTAGGATGAGAAGCCTTGATCTTCCAATGTGTTCTCCAAACGGTGGTTGGTGGACACCCTTCTTGATATGAGAACCTCCTTGATATGCAACACCAAGAAAAACTTGTAGTTTTTCTTCTTCAAAAACCCAAGACAAGAAAACTAATTTTTCCTCTCCTTTTTTGGTGTGTGGGGCGAAAATTACAAGTGTGTTTTACACTTCAAATAACTCTCATTTTATAGGAGAGTAAATCCTTGGTCTCCAAGTTTTAATTAATTAAATAATTAATTAATTAAATTAAATAAAAAGATATTTTCCTTAATGAATAATTGTGACATGTCATTGACCAATAGGAAACCAAATAACATGTCATCCAACCAATCACATAACAAGAATATCTTTTATTTTACATAACACAAGAAAATTAATTCTTGTGCTAATTAAAACATAAATGGTGCCGCATCTTGGGTTAGAAGCCCACATAAAATGTCTATTATGTGTATTATATTATTTATCTCAACTAAATAATATCCATGCATATCAATTAATTAGCCTAGCCAATTAATTATTTCTGAGGCCTAAATTAACAAGAATATCAGCCCGAATTATAGAAGCCACATTGGGGACCATGGACCTATAACCAGTAGCTCCAATAATTAAATATATTATTCATTGAACAGAATATATATATTAAATTATTAATTCTGGGATTACGCCACCATAAACCCGAAACTGAACTCTACCAATTACAGATATATACTTATACTCAACCCATAGAGTAAATAAGCGTCCATTGATATAATCACTACATACGGATTAACCCTCCATAGACTGTCCACTCTGTGTGGGATGTCTCCGTAAACCCGACACAGAATGTCTTATCCTTATTTACCATTAACCCCCTGATGACCAATTAGTACACATATCTGACTAGTAGCTAATTAGTCAAATGTGAACTCCCGGGATCGATCACTTTCTTAGGGCTAACAAATAAGGGGACTGTCTCTCTACTTCCCGTAGGAAGGAATGGATTCCATGTCTGTGAAAATCAGAACTACTCACTCATCAGGAGATAGTGCCAATGAGAAGTGGCTTGGAACACATATTCAAGTGAACCGTAACTAACACATCAAACACTACCCCGAGACAAGCAACACCCTGTGATCACCTCAGGATTAAGGTTGATCCATTTATGATCATCTAATGATTTAATAAGATTCCTCGATTATGGAATTATATCGAGAAATTCAGATTAAATCGGTCCAGTCCTATATGAATGCCATCATATATAAATGCCCCACGTAGGTACCCTCTACCGACAGTCCGGATAAGACTATCACACCCTAAGGTGTTCTGGGCGCATTATTGGTGTTTTAATCAAGAGACCCTAAACTCTGATTAAGTTCACCACGGACTAACAGTTTAAGTATATCACCACAAACTCAATCCTCATGTGCATGCCATACACTTAGTTAAACGGTTACATACTGATATACTTAGGGTTTGCAGCAGTGTATTACTTACAAGCACAAAGCAGTAATAAGGTGAGATAAATTCTGTTATCAAAAAAAATTACACAAATTGTCTTTCGGGCACTACACCTAACAATCTCCCACTTGCACTAAATGACAAGCAACGATTGTTTTTAGAGCACACCATTTCTCATCTTATTCACAACACACTTATATACAAAAAGTTGTAAATCCCAGTTTTGAGTAAACTTTACTATAATATTATACAAAAAAGTAGTAAACCCACGTTTTGAGTAAACTCTTCTATACATTTACATACTAAAAGTTGTAAACCCCCGTTATAAGTAACATCTACTACAATTATATACCAAAAGTTGTAAACCCCCGTTTTGAGTAAACTCTACCGTATAATTATATACAAAAAATTTTAAACCCCGGTTTTAAACTCTACTACAATTATGTACAAAGAATTGTAAACCCTCATATTGAGTATACTCTAATAAAATTATATACAAAATTTTGTAAACCCCCGTTTTGAGTAAACTCGACTACAACCCCGTTTTGAGTAAACTCTACTACAATTATATACAAAAAGTTGTTAACCATCGTTTTGAGTAAAATCTAATACAATTATATACAAAAGGTTGTAAACCCCCATTTTGAGTAAACTCTACTACAATTATATACAAAAAGTTTCAAACCCCGTTTTGAGTAAGCTCTACTACAATTATATTCAAAAAGTTGTAAACCCCCGTTTTGAGTAAACTCGACTACAATTATATACAAAAAGTTATACACCTCCGTTTTGAGTAAACTTTACTACAATTATATACAAAAGGTTGTAAACCCTCATTTTGATTAAACTCTTATACAATTATATACAAAAGGTTGTAAACCCTCGTTTTGAGTAAATTCTAATACAATCATATACAAAAGGTTATAAACCCTAATTTTCAGTAAACACTACTAAAATTATATACAAAATGTTGTAAACCCCCGTTTTGATTAAACTGTACTGTATAATTATATACAAAAAGTTGTAAACCCCATTTTTTAGTAAACTCTACTACAATTATATACAAAAAGTTGTAAATCCTCGTTTTGAGTAAACTCTTATACAATTATATACAAAAGGTTGTAGACCCCCATTTTGAGTAAACCATACAACAATTATATACAAAAAGTTGTCAACCCCCGTTTTGAGTAAGCTCTACTACAATTATATACAAAAACTTATACACCTCCGTTTTGAGTAAACTCGACGACGATTATATACAAAAAGTTGTAAACCCCCGTTTTGGGTATACTCTAATACAATTATATACAAAAAGTTATAAACCCTCATTTTGAGGAAACTCTACTAAAATTATATACAAAAACTTGAAAAGCCCTATTTTGAGTAAACTATACTTTATAATTATAAACCAAAAGTTTTAAACACCCGTTTTGAGAAAACTCTACTACAATTATATACAAAAAGTTGTAGACCTTTTTTTTGAGTAAAATCTAATACAATTACATACAAAAGGTTGTAAACCCCCATTTTCAATAAACTCTACTACAATTATATACAAAAATTTTTAAACCACCGTTTTGAAAAACTCTACTGCAATTACATTCAAAAACTTATACACCTACGTTTTGAGAAAACTCTACTACAATTATAGACAAAAACTTGTAAACCCCCGGTTTGAGTAAACTTTAATACAATTATATACAAAAAGTTATATACCCCAGTTTTTAGTAAACTCTAATGTAATATTATACAAAAAATGTTGTAAACCCCCGTTTTGAGTAAACTCTACTATACATCTACATTAAAAAAGTTGTAAACCCCCGTTATAAGTTACCTCCACAACAAGAATATACCAAACGTTGTAAACCCCCATTTTGAGTAAACTCTACCTATAATTATATACAAAAAGTTGTAAACCCCCATTTTGAGTAAACTCTACTACAATTATGTACAAAAATTTGTAAACCCTCATTTTGAGTAACTCTAATACAATTATATACAAAAGGTTATTAACCCCCGTCTTGAGTATACTCTACTACAATTGTATACAAAAAGTTGTAAACCCTCGTTTTGAGTAAACTCTAATACAATTTTATAAAAAAGGTTGTAAACCACCATTTTGATTATACTCTACTACGATTATATACAAAAAGTTGTAAACCCTCGTTTTGAGTAAATTCTACGACAATTATATACAAAAAGTTGTAAACCCCAGTTTTGAGTAAACTCTACTATAATATTATACAAAAAATGTTGTAAACCCATGTTTTGAGTATACTCTACTATACATCTATATACAAAAAATTGTAAACCCCCGTCATAAGTAACCTCTACTACAATTATATAAAGTTGTAAACCCCCGTTTTGATTAAACTCTACCGTATAATTATATACAAAAAGTTTTAAACCCCTGTTTTGAGTAAACTCTACTACAATTATGTACAAAAAGTTGTAAACCCTCATTTTGAGTAAACTCTAATAAAATTAAATACAAAAGGTTGTAAACCCCCGTTTTGAGTAAATTCGACTACAACCCCATTTGAGTAAACTCTACTACAAATATATAAAAAAAGTTGTAAACCATCATTTTGAGTAAACTCTAATACAATTATATACAAAAGGTTGTAAACACCCGTTTTGAGTAAACTCTACTATAATTATATACAAAAAGTTGTAAACCCCATTTTGAGTAAACTCGACTACAATTATATACAAAAGGTTATACACCTCCGTTTTGAGTAAACTCTACTACAATTATATACAAAAGGTTGCAAACCCTCGTTTTGAGTAAACTCTTATACAATTATATACAAAAGGTTGTAAACCCACGTTTTGAGTAAATTCTAATACAATCATATACAAAAACTTATAAACCCTCGTTTTCAGTAAACACTACTACAATTATATACAAAACGTTGTAAACCCCCGTTTTGAGTAAACTATACTATATAATTATATACAAAAAGTGGTAAACCCCCTTTTTGAGTTAACTCTACTACAATTATATACAAAAAGTTGTAAATCCTCGTTTTGAGAAAACTCAAATACAATTAAATACAAAATGTTGCAGACCCCCGTTTTGAGTAAACCATACTACAATTATATACAAGAAGTTGTCAACCCCCGTTTTGAGTAAGCTCAACTACAATTATATACAAAAACTTATACACCTCCATTTTGAGTAAACTCTACTACGATTATATACAAAAAGTTGTAAACCCCCATTTTGGGTAAACTCTAATACAATTATAAACAAAAAGTTATAAACCCTTGTTTTGAGGAAACTCTACTACAATTATATACAAAAAGTTATAAAACCCTCATTTTGAGTAAACTCAACTGTATAGTTATATACCAAAAGTTTTAAACCCCTCGTTTTCAGTAAACTCTACAACAATTACAGACAAAAAGTTGTAAACCATCATTTTGAGTAAACTCTTATAAAATTATATACAAAAGGTTGTAAACCCCAATTTTGAGTAAACTCTAGTACAATTATATACAAAAAGATTTAATCCCCCGTTTTGAGTAAACACTACTGCAGTTATATACAAAAACTTATACACCTCCGTTTTGAGTAAACACTACTTACAATTATATTCAAAAATTTGTAAACCCCTATTTTGAGTAAACTCTAATACAATTGTAAGGTGTAGTGCCCGAAAGACAATTCTATAATTGTTTTAGGACAGAATTAATAATTCATCTTATTATATGCATGTATGCTTATAATTAAGAAACAACTGAAAACCCTAAGTACCTCGTTTATGTAATCACATTACTCAGTGTATGGCTATACACACAAGATTGAGTTAATGAGATGTACTTAAAATTAACTTAGTCCGTAGCGTTGATTAATCTGAGTATGGGTCTCAAGATTAATTTGCGAATAATGCGCCCAGAACACTTTAGGTGTGACAGTCTTATCCGGACTGTCGGTAATAGGGTACCTAGTGGGGCATTTATATATGATGATAATCATATAGGGCTGGACCGATTTGATTTGAGTTCTCGATATAATTCCGTGATCGAGAAGTCTTATCGAATCACAAGATGATCATGTATGGATTAATCTTAATCTTGAGGTGATCACAGACGACTGCTTAGACTAGGGTAGAGTTTGATGTGTTAGTAAGGATCACTTCGAAGTATGTGGTCCAACACTTCTCGTTGGCTCTATTCTGGAATGAGTGAGTGGTCTGTGCTATCACAGATATGGAATCCATTCCTTCCCTCGGGAAGTAGAGAGACAGTTCCCTTATTTGTTGACCCTAGAAACTGATCGATCGGCCGAGTTCATATTATATTGAATATGAACTAATTGATCACTAGGGGGTTAATGGTAAATAAGGATAATATGTTTCGAGAAGGGTTTACGGAAATATCCCAAATCGAAGTGAATAGTCTATGGAGGATTTATCCGTATGTAATGATTATATCAGTGGACGCTTTAGACTCATAATTTGAGTGTAAGTTATCTATATTCAATAGAGTTCAGTTTCGGGTTTATGGTGGTGTAATCCCGGAATTAATAGGTTGGATATAATTATTCTGTCTGACGAATAATTTTATTTAATTTATTGTAGCTACTGAATATGGGTCCATGGTCCCCGACGTGGCTCCTAATATAGCATATAGGTTTCTCGTCGTTGCACCTCAATTATAATTAAATAGTGGATTGGGCTATTTAATTTGATATGTGGATTAATTGTTTAGTTGGACTAAATAATTAAATACACGGAAAAGACATTTTTCGTGGACTCGGCCCAAATTGGTGTGTTGATTTTTTTGACTCAATTGGTCAAATATCAAAAGATGCGTGTGACCTTATTTGATTAAGGTTGGGCGCATGTTTTGTTATATTATTTAATTATTAGGAAATTAGTTTTCTTGGATAATTATTTAATATGTGATTTATCTTTTATTTGTTATATGATAATTCATGGAATATTAGATAATAATATGATTTATCTTAATTTGTTTGGGATAATCATTTTATTTATCTTTTATTTGGAAAAAGGATTAATGTAATAATTATCTCTTAATTATTTAATCCTTGGAGGTTAAGTTTTACTCTCCTATATAAAGAGAGTTCTTCCAAGCCTTTTGACATAACATATGAACACGCCATTAGTGTAAGAATATAGCTTGGAATTTTCGGCTATAGTTCTTTGGGTTTCGAGTTGGAATAATCTTCGGGATTATTCCGGTAGCATATCAAGGAGGTCCGGCGGCGGGAAACACCATCCACCTGGTGTTGCTGGGATACACACGTTGGAAGGCTGTGGCTTCTCAATCATATGTTCTTGGAGACCTTTTGTTCTTGGAGTTAAGCACCATAAAAAGGTAGGCTCCTAAACCCCCTTGTAGGTTTAGATCTTTTATTTATATATTTTGTTTCGTTTAGATCTAGATCTGATGCATTCCGCTGCGTAATCGGGTCAATCTATGATTGATCCGACGATATAACTTCCAACAAGTGGTATCAGAGCCTTTGATTTAACGATCAAAGTATATGAATTTTAGATCTTGGAGTGGAAAAGCATGCTTTAGATGTTTTATTTCGTTTTTTTTGTAAATTTCGAAATTTAATCATGTTGTATGCTTGTGAATATTGTGGTTGAAGAGATGGATTGGGGTTGGTATTGTTTACCCGTAGATCTATTTTGTAGCTCCTTTGTTTAGTAACAATTGAGCATAGGAATTGTATTTTTTTATGTCAATTTTCGAAAATTCCATGTAAAAGTAGCGTCTTTTATTGTAATTTTGTTGTTCCGGGCTCGAAATAAGAATATCTTGCTGAAAAGATGAAGATCAAGGCGAAACCCAAGGTATGAACGAGGAGAAACGGCTGAAAACCTGATTTTAATTTAAAAATCATGCGCTACAGTACTTTCTGTGACGCTGAAAAGCGTCGCTATAAGTCTGTTTGTTAGGAATTTGCATGCGGCTAGGGTTTCTTAGAGGCGGCTGTCAAATTTTTTTTTTGGTTAAGTTTTTTTTGTCTAATATCTGCCGTATGGCAGAAAATCATCAAAAAATATATATATATATATTTTTATGGAAATAATTTAATTACAGTCAACATAAACAAAAAAAAAATTGGAATTTTTTTAATACATCAGCCGCATTATTAAAAAAAAAAAAAAAAGGTTTTTGATAATTATAATAATATTTGTTTATTTAATTAAAAAGCCTTTTCTCCTCTCGGGTGTTCGTGGTTCGTGATCCGGCGGTTCGAGTTCAAGGTTCGAAGATCAAGACTCGAAGACATAGTATAAGTTTTACTTTTCCTTAGAAAATAGTTAGTCGGGGGTACCAACGATCCATCTCGGTGTTTACTTTTCGGTATAATTTTGTGTTTGATCAAGATTACGTGCTTAAAACCGGAAAATTGCCATGACTTGCATCTTCATGATTCCACTCCAATGCATACATGTAGCTAGTTTATTTCGAATAAATTAGGCATGTATAACTCGAATAATTAGTATGAATGCTTATTAATTTAATATGTGGTAGTTAAATAATAAGTAGCTAATTATAAAAACCGAGGAACCGGGTTTTTTGTCAATCGTTACGATTTTAGTGATGGATTCTCGGTGAATCCCACTTGGAAAAATCGTTGAGTTTTTCGGTGATGGCTTCTAAGTGAACCAACCTTAAACAGAAACGAGATTACGCTTTGGGTGACAATTTAGAAATCGGAGAATCTTAGTACATGGGTTCGGAAATGGTCTAACCATGGTTGGGCGAGTTCAACCGAGCTTCGGCTCAATCGACTCCCCTCCACGTGTGATGTACGTTACAGGAGTTCGACAGGACTTAGCATAGCCGATAAGCCTTCGGGCTAAACGGGGCTTCTCTTGCCGGATTGGCCTGAATCATCACATATGTTCCAACGAATAAGGCGGCGCGAGGCTTGCCTACATAACCGACCCTGTTCGGAGTACTTTGATTTATTGTTTCTTATTGTCAAGGCCGAAACCGTAATTAGTAAACCCACCACTTTTTCAAAATATTGAGTGGGAGCGGGGAAGGCGACAGCCAACCCCACGGCCTTTAGTATAGATGCAAGCACGTGAGAGAAAGGTGACGCCTCGAGCCGCTTTGATTTCGGCCCCCTACGGATGGTGTTCACCCCTATCAAAATTCAAGGCTTGGTCTCCGAAAGGATAGGATTTTGGGTACTCGTTGAGTCATCGACCGACCTACGGCGGCGCATACTCGGGGCGTACTTTGAGGTCTGATATAGTAGGTCACACTCATTATGGATATTTTCAAAATATCTAGGCTAGAAAAGGAAGGTAATCAGTGATTAAGGTCCGGGATGTCTGATTCCCGTGAGATGTTTGATTCTCGAAGATTAATCATTGAGAGAGATTGTCTCTCGATTTAACTATCACCTCTTTGACCTACTCCTATGGCGGGCGAGGTGTGAGGTTAAATCCTTGGAATGGTAGGATAAACTCTTTTATAGTTTATTATTCCTAAAATAAATCTAGTAGTGATAAATTTATTTTTGAATTTAACTTTCTGTCATTTTATTTACAACTAAATCTCTAGGTTACTAAACTGTTAGTAATAGAACTTCAATAAAAATGTGGAAAGTAACAAGTACGTTGTAATTATCAATAAATGCAGTTAACTTTTCGGAAGAATTTTTCTCTTGAGCCTTTAAAAACTTAAGTGACATAGTACACGTATGTCACGGGTGTCACTCGTGTTGAACGAGAGACGACCATACTTAGCTTACAAAAGATGACATAGGACTATCAGACAAAATTCATTTAGTGAATTTTAAAAGTGTAATTACACATCAAATTTCTAATTGAAAAATTGGAAAATCATATACATAAGACGTTGCTAGTTAGGCGGTATTTGGAACCGATAAACTAGTAGGAGCCTTAGCCTTATGATTTGTTGTTTTTCTGAATCATTAAAAATGTGTAATGGACTGCACTAGAGTTTTTCCATTAATTGGAAAAACAAGAATAAGCGTTACTAGTTAGACAGTATTTGGAACTGATAAACTAGTGGGAGCTTAGTTCTGGAGATTTTATAATCTTTGAAACATCATGAACACAGCATTGCTAGTTAGACAGTATTTAGAACTGATAAACTAGTGGGAGCTTAGTTCTAGGTGATGTTCTAATCTTTGAAAAATCATAAATACAAAGTGTTTCTAGTTAGACGGTATTTGGAACCGATAAACTAGTCAGAGCTTTGGTCTTATGATTTGACGATTAGAAAAATCGATAGTCCAAGCAAGTAACACTAAACATCCCACAGTTCAGGAGTAGAGTCTACTCAAACGAACTGCTAGTTTAAGAATGTTTCCATCTAAGGAAAGTCGAGAATGGGAAAGAATGTTTATACGTGTTAGTCATATAAACTAAGTAGTTTTAAGGCTAAACCAGAAAATTAATTGGAAATTAGAGGATAAGGAAATTGATTTCGGATCACTGACCAATGCATCCTTAGCAATTTTCTCGAAAGCTAAAGTTCTTTGGAAGAACTAGGTAGCTTTGCATTAAACGATAAATCAAAAAGACAACGGGCAGTTATTTCAGATTGACTAGTGGGAGTGATATAATGAAATGAATCTCGGATTCAATTCTTGAGCATCTGAGAAAATTAATTTTTACGTTTTCGGATTCGTTGGGAGCGAGCGTATTCATTTTCAATAGGATAATTTGTTTGTCTTATTGACGATGAATATAACGATAATGTAGCATGAATCCAAGACTCGGACTTTTGTTTGATAAAGTCGAACCACTAATCATTGTTGAAAAGGTATTAGTAACACATCTTAAAACATATAAACGCAAATGGTTTCCGTATTTCGATAAACGCTTCTTTCTATTCTATTAATTAGTGCATATTCCCTAAAGACAAGATCTCAAGGCGGCTTAGGGTGATTCCTATCTCGAGTCAAAGGAACAACTGTCTCAAAGGAACAATGACTAAGTTTCCTTTCAATCAGGAAAGGGTAATAGATTTAAAGAAGTAACATAGCTTGTTCATAACAACCTTCGGGGTCATATGAAAGGTACAAGCTAGTGGGAGCTTTTGAAGTAGTGACATCTTGTCTGACTACTATTCGAGACTCCGGTAAGTTTATCAAAAATATTTGGAGGAAATCAATGATTTCACCAGAGATAGAGTATTTCATACTCAGAAATAGGTTATTGCGTAGTCTTCGGGACTGATGCTCGGCCTACCTCCCAGTGAAATGTTTTCACTAAGGGATACACCGCAAATTTGCCTTACATAGTTATTGATGTGCTACGATACGCTGCTGAACTCATTTAAGACATTGGTTGCAAAATAACGGTTGTATTGAAAAACCGAGAAGTCTACCTAAAAGATGCCTACGCATTTGTGGATGAGGAGTGAATTCGGTTCACCCCACTTCCGTAAATAGAGGCATTTAGCACCGAGTGCTTGAAGGTAGGACTAGAAATTTTGCGTACACGTTCAGGACGTGAAATATCTTAATGCATTGAGTAAAGGTTGGTTATAAAACTCATAAAATCGAGAGAATGACGGTTATCTTTGTCAAACTCGGTTACGATAGAGTCTATAAATAACAACCTTGGATCTTGAAGTATTTGTACTCAAGATGTTACTAATCGATTTGTTGATCCACATCCAACACCGGCAGTTGGTGATAACACTAATAAAAACTACTAAACTAGATCAGTATATCACTCCACCCCGAACGCAGTGGGAGTATGGTTTGTCCATTACCCATTGCAGGACCTTATGGTCTATAGGGTAGATTGATGACCTATAGTCCTTCGTGGACTGTATAGGATCCTGATCATAGAGGTTGGTTTAAAAGCCATAACCCTGTGAATGGAGTATGATACTCCAATTCTGTTGAAACTCTTGTAGAACCACCTGAGTATCTCAGGCGCAGTGGAAGTAATTGGAACTACACGGAGAAGAGTCGATTGAATAGGAAAGTTTAACTTTCACCGCAAAGTTGAGTAATTTAGGGGTGATTCCCTAAAAGGTAGAGAGTTAACCAGACCGTGATCTCTCTTACCACTCAGTCTTGCTTGATTTCGTCAGAAAGTGGAAAATAGGGGTGATTCCCTAAGACTTCCTTGCCGAACAACGGAATCTGAATTCATTCAGAACAGAAGGGTTTTAGCTAAGAACAAATAACGGATTCGTTACAAAGCAGAAAATAGGGGTGATTCCCTAAGACCTTTTTGCGAGACTAACGGTATCTTAATTTATTCAGAAAGAACCTTTGGCAGGAAGCCTACCATAGCTTATATCCTTTGGGGATTAAAGCAAACCTCTAGGTCATTTCAAAGTCATATATTTTAATATGTGGACTTGACCAGAATGTTGATAAGTCTTTTGTAGACTGGGAATCAATATTAGTGAAGTAGTATGTAGATTAGTGTTTGTGAATGGTAACACTGAAACAGTTGGAAACAACATGGGTGTGTTATCTGAAGTCAAAGTCTGACATGCCATCGGGATTCATTCTAAAGGAGTTGATTCGCTCAAATCCACGAGAATCGATCATTGGCAATCCCACCGATTCACCTGGTTAAGATATTCTTGCATTTATGCAACATTAAACGATGTAGTCTACCCTACCTCTCAGGAATGATTATCTAAACCTGTGGATGAATACGAAATGGGATGTTTAGTGAATCCTCAAGTATGTACGGGAGAATGAGGAATAATATGCTAGTATATTCAGGTGCAAACTAGAATATAAGTGATAACGTTGATTCTGACTTTATGTCGAATTAAGGAAGATCGTTAAGTCGATCTAGTCAACAGTGTTGAATCAAAGGCATATTGAAATCATACCACCGGATTAGATGGAAAGGCGATGTTTCGATCCCAAAGATTGACTCAAGCCAACATCCTACCTGATCAATGTACCAGGTCACATGGTATTCGGATTCTAAGTACGCGCCGGGTCACTGACCTACCCTGCGGCGGCACACTCTGGTCGTGCTTGGAAGGATGAATTACTAAGATGCGCTTGCAGGGTACAGATTTGAGGCATTCGTCTCACTTGTTTTGAGCAAGTGGGAGAATGTTGTAGATATAGATATAAAGGGTGTGCTCTAAAACAATTAATCCACTTGCCTTTCGTGCAAGTGGGAGATTGTAAGGTGTAGTGCCCGAAAGACAATTGTATAATTGTTTTAGGACAGAATTAATAATTCATCTTATTATATGCATGTGTGCTTATAATTAAGAAACTACTGAAAACCCTAAGTACCTCGTTTATGTAATCACATTACTCAGTGTATGGCTATACACACAAGGATTGAGTTAGTGAGATTTACTTAAAATTAATCTGAGTACGGGTCTCAAGATTAATTTGCTAATAATGCGCCCAGAACACTTTAGGTGTGACAGTCTTATCCGGACTGTCGGTAATAGGGTACCTAGTGGGGCATTTATATATGATGATAATCATATAGAAATTTGGACCGATTTGATTTGAGTTCTCGATATAATTCCGTGATCGAGAAGTCTTATCGAATCACAAGATGATCATGTATGGATTAATCTTAATCACGAGGTGATCTGCATTTAACGCTTAGACTAGGGTAGAGTTTGATGTGTTAGTAAGGATCATTTGAAGTATGTGGTCCAACACTTCTCGTTGGCTCTATTCTGGAATGAGTGAGTGGTCTGTGCTATCACAGATATGGAATCCATTCCTTCCCTCGGGAAGTAGAGAGACAGTTCCCTTATTTGTTGACCCTAGAAACTGATCGATCGGCCGAGTTCATATTATATTGAATATGAACTAATTGATCACTAGGGGGTTAATGGTAAATAAGGATAATATGTTTCGAGAAGGGTTTACGGAAATATGCCAAATCGAAGTGAACAGTCTATGGAGGATTTATTCGTATGTAATGATTATATCAGTGGACGCTTTAGACTCATAAATTGAGTGTAAGTTATCTATATTCGATAGAGTTCAGTTTCGGGTTTATGGTGGTGTAATCCCGGAATTAATAGGTTGGATATAATTATTCATCGATGAATAATTTTATTTAATTTATTGTAGCTCTTGAATATGGGTCCATGGTCCCGATGTGGCTCTAATATAGCATATAGGTTTCTCGTCGTTGCACCTCAATTATAATTAAATAGTGGATTGGGCTATTTAATTTGATATGTGGATTAATTGTTTAGTTGGACTAAATAATTAAATACACGGAAAAGACATTTTAAGTGGACTCGGCCCAAATTGGTGTGTTGACTTTTTGACTCAATTGGTCAAATATCAAAAGATGCGTGTGACCTTATTTGATTAAGGTTGGGCGCATGTTTTATATTATATTATTTAATTATTAGGAAATTAGTTTTCTTGGATAATTATTTAATATGTGATTTATCTTTTATTTGTTAAATGATAATTCATGGAATATTAGATAATAATATGATTTATCTTAATTTGTTTGGGATAATCATTTTATTTATCTTTTATTTGGAAAAAGGATTAATCTAATAATTATCTCTTAATTATTTAATCCTTGGAGGTTAAGTTTTACTCTCCTATATAAAGAGAGTTCTTCCAAGCCTTTTGACATAACATATGAACACGCCATTAGTGTAAGAATATAGCTTGGAATTTTTGGCTATAGTTCTTTGGGTTTCGAGTTGGAATAATCTTCGGGATTATTCTGGTAGCATATCAAGGAGGTCCGGCGGCGGGAAACACCATCCACCTGGTGTTGCTGGGGGTCACACGTTGGAAGGCTGTGGCTTCTCAATCACGTGTTCTTGGAGACCTTTTGTTCTTGGAATTAAGCACCATAAAAAGGTAGGCTCCTAAACCCCCTTGTAGGTTTATATATTTTGTTTCGTTTAGATCTAGATCTGATGCATTCCGCTGCGTAATCGGGTCAATCTATGATTGATCCGACGATATAACTTCCAACAAGAATCATATACAAAAAGTCATAAACACTCGTTTTGAGTAAACTCTACTACAATTATATACAAAAAGTTGTAAACCCCAGTTTTGAGTAAACTCTACTATAATATTATACAAAAAAGTTGTAAACCCACGTTTTGAGTAAATTCTACTATACATTTATATACTAAAAGTTGTAAACCCCCGTTATAAGTAACATCTACTAAAGTTATATACCAAAAGTTGTAAACCCTCATTTTGAGTAAACTCTACATAATTATATACAAAAATTATACAAAATTTTGTAAATGTACAAAAAGTTGTAAACCCTCGTTTTGAGTAAACTTTACTAAACCCCGTTTTGAGTAAAAACTACAACCCATGTTTTGAGTAAACTCTACTACAATTATATACAAAAAGTTGTTAACCATCATTTTGAGTAAAATCTAATACAATTATATACAAAAAGTTGTAAACCCCCGTTTCAAGTAAACTCTACTACAATTATATACAAAAAGTTGTAAACCCCGTTTTGAGTAAACTCTACTACAATTATATTGAAAAAGTTGTAAACCCCCGTTTTGACAAAACTCGACTACAATTATATACAAAAAGTTATACACCTCTGTTTTGAGTAAACTTTACTACAATTATATACAAAAGGTTGTAAACCCTCGTTTTGATTAAACTCTTATACAATTATATACAAAAGGTTGTAAACCCTCGTTTTGAGTAAATTCTAATACAATCATATACAAAAGGTTATAAACCCTGATTTTCAGTAAACACTACTACAATTATATACAAAACGTTGTAAACCCCCGTTTTGATTAAACTGTACTATATAATTATATACAAAAAGTTGTAAACCCAATTTTTTAGTAAACTCTACTACAATTATATACAAAAAGTTGTAAATCCTCGTTTTGAGTAAACTCTTATACAATTATATACAAAAGGTTGTAGACCCCCATTTTGAGTAAACCATACAACAATTATATACAAAAAGTTGTCAACCCCCGATTTGAGTACGCTCTACTACAATTATATACAAAAACTTATACACCTCCGTTTTGAGTAAATTCTACGACGATTATATACAAAAAGTTGTAAACCCCCGTTTTGGGTATACTGTAATACAATTATATACAAAAAGTTATAAACCCTCATTTTGAGGAAACTCTACTAAAATTAAATACAAAAAGTTGAAAACCCTTATTTTGAGTAAACTATACTTTATAATTATAAACCAAAAGTTTTAAACCCTCGTTTTGAGTAAACTCTACTACAATTATATACAAAAAGTTGTAAACCTTTTTTTTGAGTAAACTCTAATACAATTACATACAAAAGGTTGTAAACCCCCATTTTGAATAAACTCTACTACAAATATATACAAAAAGTTTTAAACCACCGTTTTGAAAAACTCTACTGCAATTACATACAAAAACTTATACACCTATGTTTTGAGAAAACTCTACTACAATTATAAACAAAAACTTGTAAACCCCCGGTTTGAGTAAACTTTAATACAATTATATACAAAAAGTTGTATACCCCAGTTTTTAGTAAACTCTAATATAATATTATACAAAAAATGTTGTAAACCCCCGTTTTGAGTAAACTCTACTATACATCTACATTAAAAAAGTTGTAAACCCCCGTTATAAGTTACCTCCACAACAAGTATATACCAAACGTTGTAAACCCCCATTTTGAGTAACTCTACCTATAATTATATACAAAAAGTTGTAAACCCCCATTTTGAGTAAACTCTACTACAATTATGTACAAAAATTTGTAAACCCTCATTTTGAGTAACTCTAATACAATTATATACAAAAGGTTATTAACCCCCGTCTTGAGTATACTTTACTACAATTATATACAAAAAGTTGTAAACCCTCGTTTTGAGTAAACTCTAATACAATTTTATAAAAAGGTTGTAAACCACCGTTTTGATTAAACTCTACTACGATTATATACAAAAAGTTGTAAACCCTCGTTTTGAGTAAATTCTACTACAATTATATACAAAAAGTTGTAAACCCCAGTTTTGAGTGATCTCTACTATAATATTATACAAAAAATGTTGTAAACCCATGTTTTGAGTAAACTCTACTATACATCTATATACAAAAAATTGTAAACCCCCGTCATAAGTAACCTCTACTACAATTATATACCAAAAGTTGTAAACCCCCGTTTTGATTAAACTCTACCGTATAATTATATACAAAAAGTTTTAAACCCCTATTTTGAGTAAACTCTACTACAATTATGTAGAAAAAGTTGTAAACCCTCTTTTTGAGTAAACTCTAATAAAATTAAATACAAAAGGTTGTAAACCCCCGTTTTGAGTAAACTCGACTACAACCCCATTTTGAGTAAACTCTACTACAATTATATAAAAAAAGTTGTAAACCATCATTTTGAGTAAACTCTAATACAATTATATACAAAAGGTTGTAAACACCCGTTTTGAGTAAACTCTACTATAATTATATACAAAAAGTTGTAAATCCTGTTTTGAGTAAACTCGAATACAATTATATACAAAAGGTTATACACCTCCGTTTTGAGTAAGCTCTACTACAATTATATACAAAAGGTTGTAAACCCCCATTTTGAGTAAACTATACAATATAATTATATACAAAAAGTGGTAAACCCCTTTTTTGAGTTAACTCTACTACATTTATATACAAAAAGTTGTAAATCCTCGTTTTGAGAAAACTCAAATACAATTAAATACAAAAGGTTGCAGACCCCCGTTTTGAGTAAACCATACTACAATTATATACAAGAAGTTGTCAACCCCCGTTTTGAGTAAGCTCTACTACAATTATATACAAAAACATATACACTTACCATTTTGAGTAAACTCTACTACTACGATTATATACAAAAGTTGTAAACCCCCATTTTGGGTAAACTCTAATACAATTATATACAAAAAGTTATAAAACCCCCATTTTGAGTAAACTCAACTGTATATTTATATACCAAAAGTTTTAAACCCCCTGTTTTCAGTAAACTCTACAACAATTACAGACAAAAAGTTGTAAACCATCATTTTGAGTAAACTCTTATAAAATTATATACAAAAAGTTGTAAACCCCAATTTTGAGTAAACTCTAGTACAATTATATACAAAAAGATTTAAACCCCCGTTTTGAGTAAACACTATTCCAATTATATACAAAAACTTATACACCTCCGTTTTGAGTAAACACTACTACAATTATATTCAAAAATTTGTAAACCCCAGTTTTGAGTAAACTCTAATACAATCATATACAAAAAGTTATAAACACTCGTTTTGAGTAAACTCTACTACAATTATATACAAAAAGTTGTAAACCCCAGTTTTGAGTAAACTCTACTATAATATTATACAAAAAGTTGTAATCCCACGTTTTGAGTAAACTCTACTATACATTTATATACTAAAAGTTGTAAACCACCGTTATAAGTAACATCTACTAAAGTTATATACCAAAAGTTGTAAACCCGCGTTTTGAGTAAACTCTACCATATAATTATATACAAAAAATTTTAAAACCCGGTTTTGAGTAAACTCTACTTCAATTATGTACAAAAATTTGTAAACCCTCATTTTGAGTAAAAAATTATATACAAAATTTTGTAAACCCCCGTTTTGAGTACACTCTACTACAACCCCGTTTTGAGTAAACTCTACTACAATTATATACAAAAAGTTGTTAACCATCATTTTGAGTAAAATCTAATACAATTATATACAAAAGGTTGTAAACCCCCGTTTTGAGTAAACTCTATTACAATTATATACAAAAAGTTGTAAACCCCATTTTGAGTAAACTCTACTACAATTATATTGAAAAAGTTGTAAACCCCTGTTTTGAGAAAACTCGACTACAATTATATACAAAAAGTTATACACCTCTGTTTTGAGTAAACTTTACTACAATCATATACAAAAGGTTGTAAACCCTCGTTTTCATTAAACTCTGATACAATTATATACAAAAGGTTGTAAACCCTCGTTTTGAGTAAATTCTAATACAATCATATACAAAAGGTTATAAACCCTGATTTTCAGTAAACACTACTACAATTATATACAAAACGTTGTAAACCCCCGTTTTGATTAAACTGTACTGTATAATTATATACAAAAAGATGTAAACCCTCTTTTTTAGTAAACTCTACTACAATTGTATACAAAAAGTTGTAAATCCTCGTTTTGAGTAAACTCTTATACAATTATATACAAAAGGTTGTAGACCCTCATTTTGAGTAAACCATACTACAATTATCTACAAAACGTTGTCAACCCCCTTTTGAGTAAGCTCTACAACAATTATATACAAAAACAAATACACCTCCGTTTTGAGTAAACTCTACTACGATTATATACAAAAAGTTGTAAACCCCCGTTTTGGGTAAAATCTAATACAATTATATACAAAAAGTTATAAACCCTCATTTTGAGGAAACTCTACTAAAATTATATACAAAAAGTTGAAAACCCCTATTTTGAGTAAACTCTACTGTATAATTATAAACCAAAAGTTTTAAACCCCTATTTTGAGTAAACTCTACTACAATTATATACAAAAAAGTTGTAAACCTTCTTTTTGAGTAAACTCTAATACAATTACATACAAAAGGTTGTAAACCCCCGTTCTACAATTATATACAAAAAGTTTTAAACCACCGTTTTGAAAAAACTCTACTGCAATTATATACAAAAACTTATACACCTATGTTTTAGAAAACTCTACTACAATTATATACAAAAGCTTGTAAACCCCCGGTTTGAGTAAACTTTAATACAATTATATACAAAAAGTTGTATACCCCAGTTTTTAGTAAACTCTAATATAATATTATACAAAAAATGTTGTAAACCACCGTTTTGAGTAAACTCTACTATACATCTACATTAAAAAAGTTGTAAACCCCCGTTATAAGTAACCTCCACTACAATTATATACCAATATTTGTAAACCCCTATTTTGAGTAAACTCTACCTATAATTATATACAAAAAGTTGTAAACCCCCGTTTTGAGTAAACTATACTACAATTATGTACAAAAAGTTGTAAACCCTCATTTTGAGTAAACTCTAATACAATTATATACAAAAGGTTATTAACCCCCGTCTTGAGTAAACTATAAAAGTTGTAAACCCCCGTTTTGAGTAAACTCAAACTACAATTATATACAAAAAGTTGTAAACCCTCGTTTTGAGTAAACTCTAATACAATTTTATAAAAAAGTTGTAAACCCCCGTTTTATGTAAACTCTACTACGATTATATACAAAAAGTTGTAAATCCTGTTTTGAGTAAACTCGACTACAATTATATACAAAAGGTTATACACCTCCGTTTTGAGTAAGCTCTACTACAATTATATACAAAAGGTTGTAAACCCTCGTTTTGAGTAAACTCTTATACAATTATATACAAAAGGTTGTAAACCCACGTTTTGAGTAAATTCTAATACAATCATATACAAAAACTTATAAACCCTCGTTTTCAGTAAACACTACTACAATTATATACAAAACATTGTAAACCCCCATTTTGAGTAAACTATACAATATAATTATATACAAAAAGTGGTAAACCCCTTTTTTGAGTTAACTCTACTACATTTATATACAAAAAGTTGTAAATCCTCGTTTTGAGAAAACTCAAATACAATTAAATACAAAAGGTTGTAAACCCCGTTTTGAGTAAACCATACTACAATTATATACAAAAAGTTGTCAACCTATTTTTTTGAGTAAGCTCTACTACAATTATATACAAAAACATATACACCTCCATTTTGAGTAAACTCTACTACGATTATATACAAAAAGTTGTAAACCCCATTTTGGGTAAACTCTAATACAATTATATACAAAAGTTATAAACCCCATTTTGAGTAAACTCAACTATATATTTATATATAAAAAGTTTTAAACCCCTGTTTTGAGTAAACTCTACTACAATTATATACAAAAAGTTGTAAACCATCATTTTGAGTAAACTCTTATAAAATTATATACAAAAAGTTGTAAACCCCAATTTTGAGTAAACTCTAAGTACAATTATATACAAAAAGATTTAAACCCCCGTTTTGAGTAAACACTATATGCAATTATATACAAAAACTTATAACCTCCGTTTTGAGTAAACACTACTACAATTATATTACAAAAATTTGTAAACCCCCGTTTTGAGTAAACTCTAATACAATCATATACAAAAAGTTATAAAACACTCGTTTTGAGTAAACACTACTACAATTATATACAAAAAGTTGTAAACCCCGGTTTGAGTAAACTCTACTATAATATTATATACAAAAAAGTTGTAAACCCACGTTTTGAGTAAACTCTACTATACATTTATATACTAAAAGTTGTAAACCCCGTTATAAGTAACATCTACTATAAGTTATATACCAAAAGTTGTAAACCCCGTTTTGAGTAAACTCTACCGTATAATTATATACAAAATTTTTAAAACCCGGTTTTGAGTAAACTCTACTTCAATTATGTACAAAAATTTGTAAACCCTCATTTTGAGTAAAAATTATATACAAAATTTTGTAAACCCCGTTTTGAGTAAACTTTATAGTACACTCTACTACAACCCGTTTTTGAGTAAACTCTACTACAATTATATACAAAAAGTTGTTAACCATCATTTTGAGTAAAATCTAATACAATTATATACAAAAGGTTGTAAACCCCGTTTTGAGTAAACTCTATTACAATTATATACAAAAAGTTGTAAACCCCATTTTGAGTAAACTCTACTACAATTATATTGAAAAAGTTGTAAACCCCCGCTTTGAGTAAAACTCGACTACAATTATATACAAAAAGTTATACACCTCTGTTTTGAGTAAACTTTACTACAATCATATACAAAAGGTTGTAAACCCTCGTTTTCATTAAACTCTTATACAATTATATACAAAAGGTTGTAAACCCTCGTTTTGAGTAAATTCTAATACAATCATATAGAAAAGGTTATAAACCCTGATTTTCAGTAAACACTACTACAATTATATACAAAACGTTGTAAACCCCCGTTTTGATTAAACTGTACTGTATAATTATATACAAAAAGATGTAAACCCTCTTTTTTAGTAAACTCTACTACAATTGTATACAAAAAGTTGTAAATCCTCGTTTTGAGTAAACTCTTATACAATTATATATAAAAGGTTGTAGACCCTCATTTTGAGTAAACCATACTACAATTATATACAAAACGTTGTAAACCCCCTTTTTGAGTAAGCTCTACTACAATTATATACAAAAACATATACACCTCCGTTTTGAGTAAACTCTACTACGATTATATACAAAAAGTTGTAAACCCCGTTTTGGGTAAAATCTAATACAATTATATACAAAAGTTATAAACCCTCATTTTGAGGAAACTCTACTACTAAATTATATACAAAAAGTTGAAAACCCCTATTTTGAGTAAACTTTGAGTAAACTCTACTAATAATTATAAACCAAAAGTTTTAAACCCCTATTTTGAGTAAACTATACTACTATTATATACAAAAAGTTGTAAACCTTCTTTTTGAGTAAACTCTAATACAATTATATACAAAAGGTTGTAAACCCCGTAAACTCTACAACAATTATATACAAAAGTTTTAAACCACCGTTTTGAAAAACTCTCTATGCAATTATATACAAAAACTTATACACCTATGTTTTAGAGAAAACTCTACTACAATTATATACAAAAGCTTGTAAACCCCCGGTTTGAGTAAACTTTAATACAATTATATACAAAAGTTGTATACCCTGAGTTTTAGTAAACTCTAATATAATATATATACAAAAATGTTGTAAACCACCGTTTTGAGTAAACTCTACTATACATCTACATTAAAAAAGTTGTAAACCCCCGTTATAAGTAACCTCCACTACAATTATATACCAATATTTGTAAACCCTTATTTTGAGTAAACTCTACCTATAATTATATATACAAAAGTTGTAAACCCCCGTTTTGAGTAAACTATACTACAATTATGTACAAAAAGTTGTAAACCCTCATTTTGAGTAAACTCTAATACAATTATATACAAAAGGTTATTAACCCCCGTCTTGAGTAAACTCTACTACAACCCCGTTTTGAGTAAACTCAACTACAATTATATACAAAAAGTTGTAAACCCTCGTTTTGAGTAAACTCTAATACAATTTTATAAAAAAGTTGTAAACCCCCGTTTTATGTAAACTCTACTACGATTATATACAAAAAGTTGTAAATCTTGTTTTAAAGTACAATAATATACTAAAGTTATATACAAAATTTTATAGTAACCTCTACTACAATTATTTTGAGTAACCCCCATTTTCTACTACAATTATATACAAAAGGTTGTAAACCCTCATTTTGAGTAAACTCTTATACAATTATATACAAAAGGTTGTAAACCCACGTTTTGAGTAAATTCTAATACAATCATATACAAAAACTTATAAACCCTCGTTTTGAGTAAACACTACTACAATTATATACAAAACATTGTAAACCCCATTTTGAGTAAACTATACAATATAATTATATACAAAAAGTTGTAAACCCTTTTTTTTTGAGTTAAACTCTACTACAATTATATACAAAAAGTTGTAAATCCCTTTTGAGAAAACTCAAATACAATTAAATACAAAAGGTTGCAGACCCCCGTTTTAAGTAAACCATACTACAATTATATACAAGAAGTTGTCAACCCCCGTTTTGAGTAAACTCTACTACAATTATATACAAAAACATATACACCTCCATTTTGAGTAAACTCTACTACGATTATATACACAAAGTTGTAAACCCCATTTTGGGTAAACTCTAATACAATTATATACAAAAGTTATAAAACCCCATTTTGAGTAAACTCAATCAGTATATTTATATACCAAAAGTTTTAAACCCCTGTTTTGAGTAAACTCTACTATACAATTATATACAAAAAGTTGTAAACCATCATTTTGAGTAAACTCTTATAAAATTATATACAAAAAGTTGTAAACCCCAATTTTGAGTAAACTCTAGTACAATTATATACAAAAAGATTTAAACCCCCGTTTTGAGTAAACACTATTGCAATTATATACAAAAACTTATTTCCTCCGTTTTGAGTAAACACTACTACAATTATATTCAAAAATTTGTAAACCCCAGTTTTGAGTAAACTCTAATACAATCATATACAAAAAGTTATAAACACTCATTTTGAGTAAACACTACTACAATTATATATAAAAAGTTGTAAACCATTTTTGTACAAAAATTTGCTTTGAGTAAACTCTACTATAATATTATACAAAAAGTTGTAATCCCACGTTTTGAGTAAACTCTACTATACATTTATATACTAAAAGTTGTAAACCACCGTTATGAGTAACATCTACTAAAGTTATATACCAAAAGTTGTAAACCCGCGTTTTGAGTAAACTCTACCGTATAATTATATACAAAAAATTTTAAAACCCGGTTTTGAGTAAACTCTACTTCAATTATGTACAAAAATTTGTAAACCCTCATTTTGAGTAAAAAATTATATACAAAATTTTGTAAACCCCCGTTTTTTGAGTACACTCTACTACAAACCCGTTTTGAGTAAACTCTACTATACAATTATATACAAAAAGTTGTTAACCATCATTTTGAGTAAAATCTAATACAATTATATACAAAAGGTTGTAAACCCCCGTTTTGAGTAAACTCTATTACAATTATATACAAAAAGTTGTAAACCCCATTTTGAGTAAACTCTACTACAATTATATTGAAAAAGTTGTAAACCCCTGTTTTGAGAAAACTCGACTACAATTATATACAAAAAGTTATACACCCGTTTTGAGTAAACTTTACTACAATTATATACAAAAGGTTGTAAACCTCGTTTTCATTAAACTCTTATACAATTATATACAAAAGGTTGTAAACCCTCGTTTTGAGTAAATTCTAATACAATCATATAGAAAAGGTTATAAACCCTGATTTTCAGTAAACACTACTACAATTATATACAAAACGTTGTAAACCCCCGTTTTGATTAAACTGTACTGTATAATTATATACAAAAAGATGTAAACCCTCTTTTTTTAGTAAACTCTACTACAATTGTATACAAAAAGTTGTAAATCCTCGTTTTGAGTAAACTCTTATACAATTATATACAAAAGGTTGTAGACCCTCATTTTGAGTAAACCATACTACAATTATCTACAAAACGTTGTCAGCCCCCTTTTGAGTAAGCTCTACAACAATTATATACAAAAACATATACACCTCCGTTTTGAGTAAACTCTACTACGATTATATACAAAAAGTTGTAAACCCCCGTTTTGGGTAAAATCTAATACAATTATATACAAAAAGTTATAAACCCTCATTTTGAGGAAACTCTACTAAAATTATATACAAAAAGTTGAAAACCCCTATTTTGAGTAAACTCTACTGTATAATTATAAACCAAAAGTTTTAAACCCCTGTTTTGAGTAAACTCTACTACAATTATATACAAAAAGTTGTAAACCTTCTTTTTGAGTAAACTCTAATACAATTACATACAAAAGGTTGTAAACCCCCCGTTCTACAATTATATACAAAAGTTTTAAACCACCGTTTTGAAAAACTCTACTGCAATTATATACAAAAACTTATACACCTATGTTTAGAGAAAACTCTACTACAATTATATACAAAAGCTTGTAAACCCCCGGTTTGAGTAAACTTTAATACAATTATATACAAAAAGTTGTATACCCCAGTTTTTAGTAAACTCTAATATAATATTATACAAAAAATGTTGTAAACCACCGTTTTGAGTAAACTCTACTATACATCTACATTAAAAAAGTTGTAAACCCCCGTTATAAGTAACCTCCACTACAATTATATACCAATATTTGTAAGCCCCTATTTTGAGTAAACTCTACCTATAATTATATACAAAAAGTTGTAAACCCCCGTTTTGAGTAAACTATACTACAATTATGTACAAAAAGTTGTAAACCCTCATTTTGAGTAAACTCTAATACTATTATATACAAAAGGTTATTAACCCCCGTCTTGAGTAAACTCTACTACAACCCCCGTTTTGAGTAAATTCAACTACAATTATATACAA